>VZTM01024201.1:41941-80809 GCA_013400555.1 Jacana jacana | reverse complement strand
GGGGGGGTCCCGGCAGCGGCGGAGGGGGGAGCCGGACCGACGGCGGCGGGAGCGGCGGTGAGCGCGGCTGGGTCCCCTCAGGGAAGGCGGGAACTGCGGGGGCGGTGGTTAGGTGGGATGCGTGTCGTCCCCCCCCAGCCCACGTCTTCATAGACACCCAACAGTCACTGGCTTTCGGGTCGTTAGCGCCCCGTGACCCGCAGGAAGGGGGGTGTTGTCACTTCTGCTGTTACAGAGGGGATGGTAGGGGGTGATGCCCCCCGGGCAGAGGGTGATGAGAGGGTTATCATTTCCAGCTGAGTCCAGGGTAAGGGTGGCAGGTTCTCACCGCCATCGTGCCACCCCCCTCCCTCACATCCCCCACGCACCCCATTACCCACAGTCACGGGTGTGTGTTGTTGGCATAGGGACAGTCACATCCCTCTTCTGCTGTCTGAGACTCCCTGGTGTTGTGGGGTCTTGTCGTGGTTTAAACCCTAGTCAGCAACTAGGGACATACAGCCACTCATTCACCCCCCTAGTATATATGGGGAAGAGAATTGGAAGAGTAAAAGTGAGAAGAAAAAAAAATGTGGGTTGTGATTAGAGATAAAGACGGGTTAAAAGGTAGAGCAAAAGCTGTGTTTGCAAGTGAAGCAAAGCAAGGAATTCATTCACCACTTCCCATCCTCAGGCAGGAATTCAGCCATCTCCAGGAAAGCAGGGCTCTATCACACGTAATGATTACTTGGGAAGATAAATGCCATAAGTCTGAACAGCTCCTCCTTCCTTCTTCTTCCCCCAGCTTTATATACTAAGCATGATGTCATATGGTATGGAATATCCTTTTGGTTAGTTGGGGCCAGCTGTCCTGGCTGTGTCCACTCCCAACTTTTTGTGTACTCACTGATGGGACCCTGTGAGAAGCAGAAAAAGCCTTCATTGCTTAGCAACAATCCAAACCATCAGTGCCCTATCACACTATTGCTATCCTGAATCCAAACCACCATACAATACAGCACCACACCAGTCACCTGTAAGAAAGTCTACCCTAGCCTAGCTGAAACCACCAAGTCTCTTAGAGCTCCAGAGCTGCAAAGCAGCTGTGCTGATGGAGGAAGGTGAGGACCCTATGCAAAGACATGATATCTGGGAATAGTAAAACAGGCTGTAATAACACAGGAAGGACCAGGGTGTTCTGAATTCCTTGGGGTCCCCAAAAGCTGACGGATGGGCTTTGCAAGAAAGACACGTCCCCATGAGGAGATCTACGAAAGGGATGGGGGTTGAAGACCCTATGTTAGCCCATGGCACCAGTGCTGTTGGTTTACAGAGAGTATTGGGATAATAGCAGGACACTCAAACTCTGCACTCTGGTGGGATGGCAGGATTTACCTGCTCTCAGAGTAGTAGCCATGTAAAGATAAACAGTTTAGCTCATTGGGAAATTAAATAAAAGAAATCATCTCTTGTAGGAGCCAGTGGGAACTGGATCTGAGATCTGTTGGCCACCAGCAGGTGGAAAACAACCAGAGATGGCTGTACACATGTGAATTTAACAAAGTAAATGTTTAGGGGACTTCATGTCTCCTGCATTGCGTTTGTCTTCCTCTTTCATCCTCTCCTATTTAACAGTATGTATTGGGCTAGGAGCTCATGAATTCCTGACATTTATTTATAATCCCAGCCTAAGAAGTTCATCACTGTTTTTCTTGTGGATGTGTTTTTCTTTTGAAAAAGCATTGCAAGCAGTAATAAGCCACTCTTAGGTGAAGTGCAGAGGTAAAAAAAAGAAAGTATGAAATGTCATAGCAAAGTCACTTGACATTTCCTAAGAGTTTTGCAAGCACTTTCAATAGAAGCCAAGAAATCAGTGGGCCTAGAGGCTCATAAACAGCTCTCTTCTCAGCCCGTTCAAGTATTAATGCTTAAAATGCTTAAAAACACTTCACTCCAGCAAGAAATTTTAGCCCAAGCCCACAGGCTGACGCCTCTAAATCCCTTCCACCCTTTACTTAGAGGCCAGGGCGTTGTGGGTGTCGTGGAAGATGCTGAAGAAGTGTTTGCCTCCTGCCTTGGGGTGCTCCCCCCGACACCCCCTGGATCAGCGCCGTGCCAAGGAGGCGCCCACGCGGGACGGGGCGGGCGCTGGCCAGGGTGCTGAAAGGCCTCTCCGCCGGGCTGGCGGGGACGCGGCGGATGCTCCTGCCCCGCCGGCAATCTACTGCCGCCAAGACAAGAGCGAGTTCGTCTTTCCTAGCATTTCCCAGATTTTATACTACCCTCTCTGTTCCTATGGTTTCTATTTCAAAATTTTCGGCGTGGCCAGCTCATTCATCCCTCCTCTCCGTAATGAGGGCGTAGCTCCAGAGAGGAGGCCAGAACAAAAAGGTGGGATGAAGGAAAATCTAAGTGTAGCTCATATCTTGAGGAAGCAGAAACCTTTCCAGTCAGTAGCATATTCACATTAAGAGAGTCCTGTCCCACTGCTCTGTTGTTCATTCCTGAACAAATGAACAGAATTTTCAACTCATTTGTAGCAGATTTATAGCTGAGCATCAACTGAAGCAGCAAAAACTTCCTACAGTGTAAAGAAGAGGAAGGTGATGGTTAAGGCTTCATGCATATGACAGAAAGGCAGAAGTGGTAAGAGGGGTTTGTTTGTTTTGTTGGTGGTGGGGCTTTTTCCCCGAGCTGGACACTGATGCTTGTGAGATTAAATTAACTGCTCTTACTTGTATCATGGTGAGTTCTTCTCATGAAAGAGTGTATAAGGGGCAGAAAGATACTTCCGACAATGGTGGAGTTCTGAATGCCTACATTCAACCTTACTATGCAAAAGTTATATTAGAAAACAAACTAAAAGTGGTACTTACTTTCTCTCAAGAAACTGAAAGGAATGATCATCACTTTGCCTCATCTATCTGTTTTTCTCCTTTTTTTTTTTTTTCCCCAAGAACTAAAAATGAAAGTAAATTATTAATTAATGTCTCAAATCACTCTATATCAGGTCTATTAAAAAAACAGCACTGATGAAATTCAGAGATAAAAATATTAAAGTGAAAAGACTGTAGCCATGTTTCAGAATCTGCAGGGCGGTCTTCTAGGTGAAATAAATTGCCTCACTACCACCAAAGTCTGATATTGTGTCAGTTCTTTCTTTGTGTACCAAGTCGATACCAAGAAAAAGATTAACTCAGCATGTTGTACTAAGACTTTGTTCATCTAAGTGACTCAGAGCTTCCTTGGAATACAATAGTAGAGGAAGGTCATATGTATTTGATAACCAACATGGATTTTCCCAGTGTAAATAATTTTTTAATTCTACAATGACACTACTAGGTCTGAGGATAAAGGAAGAGTGATGCATATTGTCTACCTTTACATTAGCAGGGCTTATGACACAGTCAGACACTGCACCCTTCTTTTCAAGTTGTGTCATTAAGATCTGAGTAGCTTGATTACTATGTGGGGTTGAAAAACTATCCTGAGCTATCAGGTTCAAAGCATTTGGGTTAAGGGTTTGTACTCTTTCTGGAAGCTGGTTACAAGTGGAGTTAGTCAAATGTTTATCTTGAGATGTATCTTTTTTAATATCTTTATCAATGACCTTGAGGAGAAGACAGAATGCACCTCATGTCACCTACAGGTGACACTAAACAGGGGGAGGATCAGCGGTAGACTGTCAGGAAGGGCTGCCATTATTCAAAAGAACCTGGACAGGCTGAAGGAATGGGTTGACAAGAACCTTATGAAACTGAATGAAGACAGATACAAAGTTGTGCCCCTGAGAAGGAAGAAGTCATTGCTGTGGTGCAGGCTGGTCACTGACTGACAGGGAGAGAGCTCTTCTAGTAGGTCCTAGTATAAAACAACCGACCATGAGGCAGCAGTGTGCCCTGGAAGCACTGAAAATTAACAATATACATTGGCTGCACTAGTAGGAGTGTAGGCAGATATTGGAGGGAAGTGATTATTCCCCTCTAACCAGCACTTATTGGACCACAAATGGAATACTCTAATGTGATCAATTTTTGGGGTCCCAACAGAAGAAAAATGTTGGTAAACTTGAGCAAGTCTAGTGGAAAGCCACCAAAATCATCAGGGGCATGGAACACATCCTCTGTGACAGGAAGCAGAGGGAAGTGGGTTTGATCAGTCTGGAGACGAGAGGGTTTGCACCTAGTAGCAGCCTTCCCATATCTATGTACAGAAAAATGCAACAATAGTGTATCTAATAAAAACCTTTCCATATCTATGAGGAGCTCATCAAGAAGACAGAGCCAGGGTCTCCACAGTGATTTAGGGTGAGAGGGCAAGAGACAGTGGACATCAACTGGAATGAGAGGGATATCTCTAAGCTATTCAGGGCACATAGGGATCACTGTTATGATGAAGGATCTAGGGCAATCCCACACTTTTCTGGAGCAGCAGCTGGAGATCAGGAAGGATACTTTAGACACCTCAGTTGCCATCAGATGTCCAAGATGTCTAGGACTACCTAGCTGGTATGTGTCTCTCTATGTCTGGAGCTGAATCCTACCCTTACTCTGCAACAGGAAGTTTTCTTACTTCCCTATAAGAGATTCTTTAAAGAGTGGTCTGGGGAAAAGTCATTCCTGTAACAGAAATTTTCAGATTAAGATTTCCCAGTGTTTGGAACGTCCTTTTATCTTGATGTGAGATTCTCTTGGCATTGTATGCCAATAATTCATCCCAAATTGTTGCTCGTAACATTAAAATGCCAGAGGAATGCATAACTTGGATGGAAGTTTTTTCTTCTTTCTTTCTTTCTTTTTATTTGTTTGTTTGTTTTTAAAGGTAACAAACAAAGAAAAATCAATCACACCAAGAAAAAAGCTTTTATATGAATTTTGACATTTTGGGCAATCATGTGTCAAATTGCCTTTTCTTCTATAGCAGGATAATTTTAAAAGTTCTGATTTACCAAGTTGGCTGTTCTGTGCACAGCTGCAGACACACTCACAATAGTAACTTCACCAAGGAGTCTGCCACATGCATTGGATTTCACCTATTGATTGGTTTCTGCTCAGCAGTCAAGTTAATTTTCCAGGAGTAAGCAAATAAATTCTCAGAACTCAGTTGGAACTTCTTGTAACTCTTCAGTGTTATTTTTGTTTATTATACAAATGCACTGGAGATTTCACTGTGCAAAATACTCAACGTTCTGGCCTTAGTTCAGCAAAGCATGTGTGTACGTGTTCAACTTTAGACTTCAGTGCTTTGCTGGATCAGGGATCGAGAGGGGATTGTGCTGAAAATCCATCCCAAAGGTATGCTTGTCATGTAGCTAAACAAAAAAGACCTTTCATTGGTTCTCCTCACCTCTGTTTTCAACTGCACTTTTTGAATAAGTAAATAAATAAAATTAGCCATCCTTTTCCATAGAATCATCAAATGGTTCAGGTTGGAAGAGAACATCTAGTTCCAACCCCCCTGCCATGACCAGTGACACCTCCCACAAGACCAAGTTGCTCAAAATTCCGTCCAACCCGATCTTGGTTATCCAGCTTGATCTCCAGCTATATGGCAAAGGCATTATTAGAAACGCTCTCTGTGTGGATTTGGAGTAAGCACACAATGCCATGTGGAGTGGCTAATAAAGGGCTTTCCCAGCAACATCACACACATGCGACAGTGATATTGCTGGAAATATGACAATTGAATTTTTGCAGCAGTGTAACATCATTTTATGTGATGGTAGCAGCTATTTGGTTTTAGTTCAGGATTTTCCTCAAACACCCCAGCGTTATATTTGTGTCAGCAAAAATGATAAGAGCTCTTTTTTACACACCCAAATAAGAACTTCATTAAAAGACAAGTTTGTAGCAGATTTCCTCCTTTCTCTCTCTCTCTCTATATATAAGTACATAAATTATAACTGTGCTTCTAGGCTGTGCACAAAAATACCTAATTTTTGTGCAATGCAGGTATATATTGTGGAGTTGCAAAGAATGGGAATACAAATGCTTCCTGAAGGCTCCTGCAGCACTTGAGCACAGCAGTGTTACCCCGGGAGCCAGCATTGCCAGGCCAATAATGCACAAATCCTGCTGTTTGTTTTTATAATTTACAGCTAAACACCACTAGATGTCCTCTGCTGCCAACCCTGTTCTATATGCAGCTAAAGTGTTGTTACCGTATCCTTTCTCTACAATTAAACCCTCTGCATTGAAGAGCACATTGCTACAGTCACACTATTACTGCCTGGAGAAGAGAAGGCTCTGGGGAGACCTTATTGCAGCCTTTCAATACTTAAAGGGGACTTGCAAGAAAGGTGGGGAGAGACTTCTTAACAGAACCTGTAGCAATAGGACAAGGGGTAATGGTTTTAAACTGAAAAAGGGAAGATTTTTTTTTACAATGAGGATGATGAAAAAGTTGGGGGTGTGTGTGTGTGTGTGCCAGTCTCTCCTCCCAGAGAACAGGCGATGGGACAAGAGGAAACGGGGCCTCAAGTTGCACCAGGGCAGGTTCAGATTGGACATTAAGAACAATTTTTACACTGAAAGGGTTATTAAGCATTGGAAGAGGCTGCCTAGTGAAGTGCTGGAGTCACCATCCCTGGGGGTATTTAAAAGCCAGGCAGACATATTGCTTAGAGACATGGTTTAGTGATGGATTTTTATCAGACTTAAGTTGCTGGTTGGACTCAATGATCTGGAAGTTCCCTTCCAACCCCAGCAATTCTATGATTCTATGGAATCCATGCACAGGGATTTATAAGAACAACCTGCTGTGTGGTGGATGGGGAGGGGATAGACACATAGTGCGAAGAAAGGTTCTGAACAGATAGGACTAGAAAGTTTAATGGGCACAGAATCTTTTTATTTAAACAGAATAGCATATCACACATTGAAGTAAAAAGACTTATCTCAAGGGACAAGCAGGTTTATTATCTAAAAAATTGCCCCCTTTTTTTCTAGAAATGCACATTGTGGGTGTCTGTTTGGGGACAGCTCATGTCTTATTCCACTTGCAGGGGGCATTGACTGAGGCTTTTTTGCTAGTACTCTGGGCTCAGCACACTGTTAAAGAAGAGTTCCTCTGTATTATCACTTGTAAACATGCTGTTATTTCAGGTGGGAGAATGGAAAAGCTTTTCACAAAGGAAAACATCTCTTGCTAGATCATTCAGGCATTGAATTATTTTTACATAAACTGATAAAAGAGATTTCATTTATCTAAGGGAAGAGCCTATAATGCAAAATTAATCACTTGTACTTTCAATTTGGCAAGATTAGCCTAATTTTGCTTGATGAAGCTAATGATGTCTTATTATACAAAATCTTTTTCCTGCCCACATACTTTTATTATCTTAGTGAAAGGGTTTGAAAATAGGAAATCTTATTTCTGACTACTTTATGTTTTGAATGTTTATTTATTCTTCACATTATGCTATTGTTATTTGTACTCTCCTTGTACCTCAATAATCTTAATTTATTGTGCTAGACATTGTAAAATACCTAATTAAAAGGTACTGTTTCTGCTGTTTCTGGCCCAAGTAATTTTGCCTGCTGGGCATCAATTCAGAAGGAGTTAGAGGATGGTAATTAACTTGTCCTAATTCAAGACACCTAAAATTGTCTTCTACAAGACAAAATTAAAGCATCATTTCCCCAACATTGAAAATTTCCTTCTTTATAATTGAAGGGCCATTTTTTCATGCTTTGTCATAAATCTTTAAGTGCCTCCTTAGCTACCACTGCATAATACACACCAGGCTTATGCCTTTAGCATCAGTGCTGCATGTACTTAGCCACGGATGAGAGACAGCAGGTAATTAAAGCAAACAGACTGGAAAGTTTGAGTTAACCAAGCAGCACTTAGGGGCTGAGAGATCAATCTGAATTATCACAATGGCATTTTATTGTTATTTGCCTTTGCAGAAGGTGTAAATGAGCTGCAATGATGCACAGAACAGTGGAATAAAGACTGGAATTTATGGAATTTCTTGATCTTCCTTTCCACCTAATACCAGTGCTTGTAGATTCCCATGATATTGTGCTGATTTTCCTCGTATTCTGACATTGACCATATAGTTATGATACTGGCAATGACTACTCTGCTTTTCCTGATGTCTCACTTTATATCTAATTGTGAAGTCTCACTTTCCGTCTAGCTTTTCCAAGTCAGCTTTTTAATCTTATTTTTCAAGAATCCATGTAATCTCAGTAAAATCACTGACGTTGCATCCTCTCTTATTTATACTACTGTAATCTTTGTCAGCCCCAGTTAAAGCAGGAGGAGAAGAATCCAGTTTATTATATGCCATATGGAGACCAGAGTTGAGGGTTTCTCTCTTGTTGTTCCTTCTCAGACAAACTAAATCTTGTTCTGTAAATATCTGACTTAAGAAATATTAATCTAAAAATAAGAAATCACAAATATACTTTCTTACTGATTTTGGCTGAATGTTTTGTGAGGAAAGGAAGCACCAAGGGATCCTTCAGGGACTTATGCAGTTTTGCAACCAGCTACATCACCATCATAATATCTATTCTGTAGCAGACCTTGGATTAAATAGCTCATAAGAAAGTAAAAGGTGTCCTAGCAGCACCTCTCATTTCAAAGGTTTCTTTTAAAGACTCCTAAGAGACCAATTTAAATCAAGACCATTGCACATTAGTGTCACGGAAGCTGATCTGATGTGCCTTATGAAGGAAGATAACTGTAAGACTCTCCTGAGAAAAGACTGCAAAAACTAGTGATCTAAATTGGTGAGTCATCAGCAAGGAGCCCAATGCAGCCTGCAGAAAGGCCTGGTATAGATTTTTTTTTAATTTTAAAATTTTTTTTCCCCCTCTCAAAAACTCAGCCATAAACCAGTGTAATCAGCTTGCCAACTACCTCTGACTTAGTTGCTCCTTGGTTTTCCATCTGAAGAAGGTTAACTCCTCAGTCTAGATCTCCGTTTCTTAAAGAGCGCAACACCTTCGAGTGTGTGAAGAGGCAATCCGCCTCAGCAAGTCACATTAGCTCATTCATTTCTTTACCAAGCCTGGACAGTAAATGCTGATGGGGCAGAAGCTTTCAGACAAACACTGCCTGTCTGTGACAACCATTGGCTTCAAAATTTCTCTCTCTGCCCTTTATTGCCTCACAATTAAACCCACAGTGGTGCAGAAAACACTTGTAGTTCGGATCCGTCTCATACTGAATTCAGTTTTGTTCTTGGTGTAGATTTTCATGAAGGCCAGATCAGGTCCTGACAATTTAAATATTCAGTCTTGCAGGCTGTTTCAAGCTCTCATGATGTTTTTAGTTTGGTTTATTTTTGAGGTTGTTTTGTTTTGGTTTTTTTTTTTTTTCCTTATTAACCATTACAAAACCTAATCTGCTCCAGGACATCTGAAGTGTGAAAGTTGCCAAGTACAAATGAAATCATAAATGTTAGCTAGTAACTGATCTGAGGGCACTAGTGTGAATGATACACAAATTGCAATTATATTATTTTGGTGTATGCTTTCTTGCCTTCAAAAACTGAGTTAGGAAAAAAGTTTCCTTACAGTTTGTCTCATCTGCCATTTACATTCCCTTTTTCTCTAATCAGTGACTGCGTATTAGATAAAGTTTGTCACCATGCCAACCCACTTAGAAAGGTCTTGGACAGGAAACACAACCAGTGAGGGACAGAAGTTCACGAGAAATAGCTTCCAACATTTTTCCAGCTGACAGGAAACTACAGTTACCGCAGAGGATTTCTTGACGCTTTCACTCCAAAACATGGGTCAATAGTCAGGCATTCAGCTTATGACTCAGGCATGAAAAATGTAAAACATCTGCCCCAAATCTATGCTATGAACATGCTATGGGGAGATCTGTGACCTTAACATAAAGGATCATCAGATTCGCTTTTAAAGATGACAAGTTTTATTTGAAGAACAACCATGTAGGAACATTCTGCAGTATTCGAGCTGTTAGGACTGAAGCACTCAAGTTCCTTCCCTCAATCAACTGCAAACAGAGGAGTCATTTACTTCACTTTCTTGAAGATATTAATAAGTAATGACAATGTAATAGTTACAGTTACATAGAAGCTGAAGCTAGTAGATCTTACCACTTGCATGGCAGGTGCTTGCTTTACTCACAATTACAGTAACAGCAACCTAGTTCACAAACACAGATGTTTTTATAAGCCCTGCTTCAAGTGATGAAATATTTATCCTTGTTTTGCAGACAGAGGAGTAAATGGCATGCCTGAGAGAAGGAAGCAATATTAGCTGACCCAATTCTTTCCACAGCCAGCCCAATGTCTGTAAGATAATAGATCCCTCAACACACCCTCACTCTGTAAAATCTCTTAAGTAGAAGAGAGTCTGAAATGCAGAAATGATCATGCAGTCCCACACAGATCAGTGGCAACATCAGAGCTAGACCTCAAAAAGACAATCACAGAAGTCCATACGTATGGATACAGATCTGGTGTAGTAAAGCCACATCTGTCTTGGTGATATTTGGCTAGCAGAGAACACAGCAAGACAAGCTCACATCTGCCTGTACATGTCTGCGTAGATATATCCACAAATTCCAGCCTCATGCCTCATTCTCTCACTGCTTCACCCAGAGGGACGCAGAGGCAAGTTACTGCTATTGTTCCTCAGCAATGCTCAGGCACTGAGCAGAGGAACATGGTGGAGCAGTTTGGGTTTGCTCCCTGTCTTCAAGGCTGCTTTGCATCTGCAGAACCATGATTCTGAGGCATCTGGAAGGACAGCTTGAAAAAGTGCCTGTAAAATCTGCCCCTCTGTGGTCAGTCCCTATCTCTATTTCTTCTTCTCCTGGCCATGCTGCACAGGAAGAGGCAGTGGGCACTAGGATCCAGGGGCTGTGTGATTTTTAACTACTCGTGTATTCTTTCATGCATATAATCAACTAACTTTTTTGATAATGGATTCCCAATGACTGTAAGAAATATTCAGAAAATGCTCTATGTAGCACATTTTAGGCCATTACTGTGGCCATCCTGTGAGCCTTTCTTCATGCAGCATGGCTTGTTTTTGAATGTCATGGTCTTTAGCATATCTCTTCAAGGAAATTCATTTATTACCCCTGGTTTCTGCTTCCCACAAAACCCCTTTTCACAGGGGGTGTTTTTCAATTGCTTTCCCAGTTCTGGTGATAATAATGCCTTTCTTACATTAGTTACCCTTAATTTCCTTCCAAAATCAGAGCAGAGCTGAAGTCTGGGCTGGGGGATGGGGGGAGGCGTGGGGTTGGGGGCTGGGGAGGAGGGAAATGATCCCTCAGCACCAAGCTCTGTGCTGGTTAGAGGACAGTGTTTAATGCAAACATAATCATAAATAGGGCAGACTCGGGAAGTGGTTTCAAATGTGTATATTGTTCAAGATGAAAATATTCCCATGGGAACCAGTGCATCAGCTGCTTCCAGCCTGACAGGGAAACATAATTTGGATGGGAACAGGTGGAATTCTTCCCAGTGTGTGAGTCATTTTTTCTCTGGCTCCTCTTACAGACTTTGGTACAGATCCTAATGCAACACACACTATTCTTTTCAGTTCTTTGTTTTTCTCTAAACCCAATCAAATGGGCAACATGCAGGATGACTAAGCTGGTGGACAGGACTGTATTTTTCAAGGTTGTTGCCTTTGGCTGAAAATGGATTTTCTTGGGTTTGTCTCTTTGCTCAAATAAAATACAGATGGATAACTTGGGCTGCAGATAACCTTTTTCCTGTAGGAAAAAAAAATTCATACCTCTATCCATCACGTTCTGTTCCTACAGACTGGGAGAAGGACCAAGAAAAGATAAAATAGAAACAATATTATTTAATTTTCAATCTTTCCTGAGTAGTCAAAATTTGATAAAAGCTTGAAAATCAGATTGGGATCTGATACATCAAGAGTGTCTTCATGTGATTTTTCATTTCGGGTGAATTTCTAGTTCCTGGAGAGGCCAACCAGTTCTGCATGGAGAAAGGCATTAAAAGGGTTAAATGTATCATGTCCATTTGTTGACTCCGTCACTAATTCTTCCTGCTAAGGCTCTGGGAATAGTATAGATGCTATAGCACAGTACAGGTGAGATTTAATGAGAAATACCCAACAGACTAAGACAGCCTGTCTGCAAAAGCCAGCAGTTCTGTCGACTAGCTTGAGTTTAGCTCTGTAAGAAGCTTGTTCTTAATGATTTTTCATATGTGGATTATTCTCTCAGGCAAGGGAAGCAAGAAACATCATATAATCAAGTATTTCTGAGAAAAACATAAGGAGCAGCATCCAATGCAGCATGAAGATCATCACGCCTGTGGCTTCTGCATTTTGCTTCTGCTGCCTCCTCCCTCAAGAGACCTGAAATGTGGCAGAACAAAAGTCCCAAATCTTCCTGTGAAATGAATTTCCTCCAGGGTTTGAAGGCAAGTGGCATATGGATGGTGAAATCTCAGAGTGCTTATAATGTGAAGCTCTTTTGTTCTTTTCTGGTGTGGAGGCACGGAAAGCACTGATAACCAGCACCCCCCTTATTGGATTCTCCAAGAGCTGAGCCAGTGCTCACTCTGCCTTGAGTGATACTTCTCACAGCAATGATCTTCCCACGAGGAAGGAGTTCTCATCTCTGTTTTGTGTCATCTGCAGCATAGAGCCTTGAGGCTGTTGTTGTAGTCAAGGTTCCCCTCTGCTTCCAAAGGTGTTTGTTTTGCCTGGATGAGAGATTGGAAACATTTGTGAACCATGAGTATTTTCACACAGAGCAGGAAAAACATTTCCTGGACAGCCTTAAACATAGCCCATGGTTAGAGGTGAACTCTTTGGCAAAATTCCTCTAGCCCTCAAATATCAAGAATGAATAAAACAAGCTCTTTTGTCCTGATTTTATAGATGACAGATTTTTAAAAACTTAGCTGAGATGACACACCTTTGCAGCATTTCATAGGGCTACCAGGAATTTTGAAGGTTGCCCCAAATTCATGTACAGTACGTCTAGGTCATGTTAAAGCCTATCTGATGGGGTTTGTCCCAGTAGATACAGGTCAGACTCTCATCCCATGTGGGCAGCAAATGGGGAAATTTCTGGGAGCATTATGCTTACAGCTGACCTTATACCCACCCATGATGTGTAGCATGGGCATTCCTCTGACAGTCAGAATTTGAGCTTAAATCTCACTCCAGCACATTCCCATACAAACAGCTTTCACACTGCTATGGATAGCATGACCAGGTGTATGGATCATGAGTTATATTTAAGGTAGATTGTAAGAGTTCTCTCGAAATTACAAAAAAGTTCATGGTTTCACCAATGCTCAGGGTGAAAGCAACGCCTTCAAAGGTATAATAGAGATAAATAAAAGTAGCTCCATGGAAAAGCAGCTTGAACTTCCTGGGTCTTTTACCGTGTATGTGAGAAATCTTTCTTCTTTATTTCAAAAATACATGGGGAAATATGTATTTATGTATATACATTTGTATATATAAGCGTAAATCTTCTTTTGAACACAGCTGGAGTTACAGTTGCAGGGATGTTGACATCAAAACCTAGGGCTGTTTTGGTAGAGAATGTCATCTCTGGATACAAATACTATCTCTGAACTTTTTTTTTTAAGAACAAGTATATAAACAGATAAATCTCTCGGGTGAAACTCCCCTGAAACTACATCAGAGATTAAATCTGGTTACGTGTTCTTCCTCATTAACAGCTTTCTTCCAACAATGTTGGCTGCTTCTAAAGGCTGAAAGACAAAAGAACCTACTATACTGAGTAGTGCATGTGCTTCTATACTGCAATGATTTTATAAAGACTGGCATTAGAGGGGTTTTCTCTGAGGACAATGGATTTTGAACTTGGTTTGATGGTTCTTGTGTCTATTGTGTGACTTTTTTGGAAGCAATGTGGAAAATCCCACAGATAAGCTAGTAATACAATTAAACTAATAAAAACATAATGCAAAGTAGCTACAAACCCTGTCAAAGGCTCTGATTTTACATTTCTACTGCAGTTGGTTGTGTAGCACCCCTGCCTGAACTGCCTGGAAATGAGGTTTCTGCCAGCCACCTTTACGGTCATGGTTGTCACAGGGCAACCGAGATCTTTGGGTAATGAAAAGATTACCCACAAGTGTTGGAATCTGGTGTTAAATCTCTGTTACTGCCTTCCTTCTTTCTCACCTGACTCTATCCTTCAGTTCTGACCTTAGATATCTCATTAAATGGCTCCTCTCTCTTGAGAAGCTCCCAAGAACTACATCCACTTCAAGCCTTGAGCTGTTATTCCCTTGACAAGTTGTGTCCCATCCCAGCAGTCCTACCAGTGCATCTTGAGCATGATCTGCCAGGTTGCTTTTTGCTCACAAGTAGTAGTTGTTCAAATATTAATCCTAACTTTCATACTTACAGGGGGTGAGGTCAATCCATGTTACATTAAGCTGTGAGGCAGACTCTCCAGATGTTTGCACCCTTGTGTCAAGAGGCCCTAGCCAAACATTATACAATCTCAACTTTGAAAAATGCTCTTAGAGCTCATTTTGTAGGCAATTTTGCTTTTCATACATTCTGGGGATGATTTATTTGGGCTGCATTTTTATGTTTCTGCTTTTAAGATTGTGGGTGGATGTCGGTTATGACAATTTGTGTCTGGTATTTTGGTATTCTGGTATGTTTGCTTTTATGGTACGTGGATGGGAACCAGTTGCATTTTACCGAGCTATGTGTTGTGAAATTGTAGGGTATAAATAGGATTAAGGAAAATGGTATGCCAGTTTCTTGTGCTTAAATCACCACATTGTACAATGGTGCCATGGGCTGGAAACGTATGCTTCAGTTTCCTTAATCAATTGTGGTCTTTACAATCATCATGAATATCTACCTGTGGTGATGTTTCAGTTATCTTAGAAGTTTTTCTTCTCATAAGTAACTTCAGTGTCACCTGTCTAATTTCAATGGTATGGTCTTTCCATCTGCAGAGATTTAAATCTCCCAGGTGGTGAAACACTGACAAGTATTGGGAGATGTCTGCTATGAGCATAATCTGGTTGGCTTGCAGTGTGAGTGAGAGCTATGGAGCTACAGAAGCTTGTATTTTGCAGTATATATCTCCAGCAAATATATTATGCATCAAATACTTCAGCATTTGAACTTGGTAGTAAAAAAATTCACAGTCTCAATTATATTGTCATCCTATGAAATCTGATAATCTAAAATGCTTTGTGTTCTCCATCAGGGATAAAATTAATGTTTTCTGAAATTTGTAATGAAAAATGTGAGACAGATCATCAGAATAATCAATAACCTTGGGACTGGGGCACTTTCCTCAGAATGGAAGGAGTCACCTAAGTTCAAGTTCTTGGTTTGACACTGGCAGAGTGGGAATTTTCAAAATACTCTTCCTGTCGTAGATGAAAGGCATGATTAATCTGTCGTTCTGGGTCAGAAGTCAATCAGTTTTAATCAGTGACTCCATGCTGAAGTTGAGGAGATGTTTATCAAAAATTTTGAGAGGGTTTCTGGATTTGATCCCAGACATGCCAAAAAAGTTGATATCAACAGCTTTTTCCAGTCCTCAGATGAAGAGTCGCTCTGTAGTTGTCTTGTTTGAGCCCTGTCCCTGAGTGCTGCCTTAAAAAAAGTCTTTGCTTTGCTCGCTTCATGCCCTCCACTTGGGAAATGGAATCCAATTTTCTAAACCATCTGTTAAAGCAGCTAAATGTTAGCAACAGAAGCATACAGCTGATTTCCAGGAAGAGCACAGGCTGTTATCTAATTGTATTACCTGTGCTGAATCGCAGGGTTCCTGAGCAGCTAAAGAAGTGGCTTTGCTTGCTCCTACTGGTATTTGGCACTGCATCATGACAGGTAGATCTTTGCAGGCTGCAAATAGCACAGGGACTTGAGACTGGTAATGACAAAAATTCATGAGAAGACTGGCTGCCCACACAGGAGTTGTCAATGAGCCAGCAGTGTGCCCTTCTGTCCCAGAAGGCCAATGGTCTTCTGGGATACTTTAAAAAATATGTGGCCAGCAGGTTGAGGAATGACATCCTCTCCCTCTACTCTACCCTGGTAAAGCCATATCTGGAGTATCATGTACAGTTCTGGGTCCCCCAATTCAAGGACAGGGAGCTACTGAAGGGAGTCCAGTAGAGAGCTACAAAGATGACCAAGGTATTGGAGCATCTCTTGTAGGAGGAAAGGCTGCAAGTCTGTTTAGCCTGCAGAATAGAAGACTGAGAGAGGATCTCATCAAATCTGAGCAGCATCTAAAGGAGGGATGTCAAGAGGATGGGATCAGGCTCTTCTCAGTGGTGCCTGGTGACAGGACAAGGGGCAATGGACACAAGCTGGAAGACAGGAAATTCCCTCTCAATGTGGGGAAAAACTTCTTTACTTTGAGGCTGCCAGAGCCCTGGAACAGGCTGCCCAGACTCTCCTTCTCTGGAAATATTCAAAACCCACCTGAATGTGTTCCTGTCCAGTCTGTTCCTGCTCTCAGTGAACCTGGTTTGGCACAGGGGTTGGACTAGATGATCTCCAAAGGTCCCTTCCAACCCCCACCATTCACTGACTCTGTGATTAAATGAATATAAGGCCCTGTGGAGAGAGAGAATTTTATTTGCACATTATATTTTCCATTGTGTTTTCTTAGTGTTAGGACCATCTGCCTTCTAAATGTCACAATTTCTGAAGACATGAGGTTATGCTGGTTTAGTTACATTGTCACAAAATGGACACAATGCACGTGAAAACAATCATTCCTGACATCTTACAGAATTTTCTTGTTGACGGATATGTTTAGCATCATCAGAGGCCACTCTTCTGCTTCTCAAATCTTTTCTTAATGCTTCATCTTACATAAATAAGTAAAATGGACTTGTATGACTCATAAGTGAAAAAGAAGAAACAGAAATATATTTATGTAGAAAAGTTCAGCAGACTTCGATTTGAACTGTCAAGCTTGCTGTCCAGAAAGTAACCCTACTCCAAAAGGCTTCCTGTCTGCAAGATTTAATTGCAGACTTCTGGCAATTTGTTCCCAAAATGGAGTACAGCAAGTTCTGTTCGTTTCTCATATCCCTTTATTACTGACTTCTGGGCATTTCCCGTGTGAAGCCATCCAAATGGATTTGCAAACTCTCTTATTTCACATGAAGACATTGCTCTGGCATCTACCTGAGACAAACACCCTCTGGCTCTTCTGAATCAGAGAACCTTTCTGTACTCTCTGTCAGATTGCTGATGCACTTGGTGGCCTCAGCTGAGACTGTCCTACCGTAGCTGGTATTGTACAAGCAGAAAGGAAAAGGCAGATTAAAAAAGTCAGATAAGAACTTTGTGGAAAGGAGGAGTGATGCTTAGAGGTGCAGAGAGATTAAATGATTGTCCAGTGGTCACCCCTTAACAGGAGCGTGAATCACACCCAAATCTGTGTTCAGTTCTGTGATAATGGCACCGGACAAAATGCCATGAATGAAAGCACAAATTATTGAGGCTGAATATAGTCTGTGTTTGCATCCTAAAATGACAGCTTCCTCTCTTGTTTTTTTCCACTGTTCCTGTTCTTGTCTGTCAAATCACAGTGAACTGCAGCAGTGAGTCCGTTCAGAGACTTTTGGAGTGAAAATAAAAAGTATTTTTCATGTCATCAGAAACAATGTATGTAATTAGAAGAGAGAAAAGCTGTTAGGGTGCCTGAAGGCTTATGCTGAAAGGCATCCACTATGCTGACTTCAGTTTTTCTGAGCACGTGTCTGGTAACGGAATGGGCTCAGGAAACTCCTGAAGGGACGGGAGGATGGGGACAAGCGATGCTCAGGCATCGCAAGCCCTGCCTACATAACGTTTATCTGCTATTGCCATCATTATTCCTCTGGTGCCAAATCTGTCTGATGTTAGACAAAGGAGGCTAAATTCACCCATGACATAACTCTGTCAAGGGCCAACAGAGCTCTGCCACTGCAGGGATTAATCCTTCCTAAATCTTTTTCAGTATTGGATGTGCTGCAGCTGATGTGTTAACGACTCCTGACATGGGCTGCAGGAGTGTCTTTGCAAAACAGCTCACAGGGACTCTCTCATGTAGCTCCATTCATATTATTTTACTTTATTGGGAGGTGATGTACATTTCCCATCTAGAAAACAGACCCAAAAAAGCTTTAATAATGAAGCAGGTCGTAATGGGAAGTAGCTGATCCCCACAGGCTCCCAGTGAGGGTAATCCCAGCTCCAGCAGCACAAAAGTAAGCAGAGGGGCTGGCTGGATGCGAGCATGAGGATGGTGCTAAAAGAGAGCAGGAGACCTGCAGGGTGCTTGCTCACGAGGAAGAGGACGCTTCAGGGACAGCATAAGGATTTGAGTTAACTCCTTTCTCACAGCTAGACACAATCTAGCTCTATGACTATATGATTAGCCTGCCTAAACTTGGCTGAAGGCTTGGTGAAAAAAAAGAAAAAAAAATAAAAAAAGGATTAAATATACCTCATATAGCAGCGCTTTTAAGGATGAGGAAAAAAACAGGTAATTTTCTCTAAAATGCCAGATTTTTGGTCCAGGTGGAAATAACAGCCTGTAAAGTATGTGGCACTTTTCCATTTGTGGAGCAGCAGAGCTTAAAAACGAACAGGGGAAGTCCATTCTGGGAAAATACATCCCAGGAGGGGAAAGTGTTTGAGTCTCAATAAAACTGTTGCAGGACACGTGAAACTTCACCTGAAGTACTGGGTACAGCTCTGGTTAGCCATGCTAAAGAAATACTAAATTTTCCTGGAGCGTGTGCAGACTGTAGACTGAGACACCTGGGGACACGGACTCTGGTTTATGACATAGTTTGTCTTATGAATACACTTTTGCAAGACGATCTGAAAAATCAGTTCTGCACCTTCCATTCCCTGCCCTTAGTGTGTTCCACTGGAGACTCACCGTGGCTCTGGTGAAACCCTCAGAAATCCCCCACCTCTGGTCCCCGTCTATGAAGGCAGGGTAGAGCCAGGCACAGGCTCTGTCTGCTCTGCACGATTTTCTCAGGACTCTGGTTTCTGGCAGTTGACAAGAGAAAGGGTCCCTCTCGCCGTTTCCAGTGCGCTGGGACAAGGTGGCTTCTGTGGGACAGCCGTGACACCTAGTGGTCACACACGCGAGGTCCCGGGAAGCCAGGAGCCTGGAGGCCACCTGGCAGGACTTGCACACAGCCCCTGGAGACCACCTTGGGGGTCCTCAGTCCCCACCGAGGATAGGAAAAAGGTGCAAGGCTTTTGTAAAAGTGCCGTTAAGAGCACCAGAACACATTTTCAAAACGATGTCTGGACACTTAAAGAATGTTACAATAAACTCATATGGAGGATGAGTTTATCAGAATAGATGTAGATTTCTATATAGAATTGAGTGTTCCCAAATTACTGACACTGAACTTCATATACAAAATACACTCAGGTACTAATAATTCATGCCTAAGTGTTGTGACCACATGAAGATACATGAGCCAGCAATATGCCTAGGTGGCCAAGAAGGCCAACAGCATCTTGGTCTATATGAGGAACAGCGTGGTGAGCAGGACTCATGAGGTGATCATCACCCTCTACTCGGCACTAGTGAGGCCTCATCTCAAGTGCAGTTGTGGGCCCCTTACTTACCACAAAAAAGATATTGAGGTGCTGGAGCAGGTCCAGAGAATGGCAACAAAGCTTGTGGAGGGTTTGGAGAACAAGTCCTATAAGGAGAGGCTGAGGGAGCTGGGGTTGTTCAGCCTGGAGAAGAGGAGACTGAGGGGAGATGTTATGGCCCTCTGCAACTACCTGAAAGGAGGTTGTAGAGAGGCAGGAGTCAGTCTCTTCTCCCAAGTAACAAGCGATAGGACAAGAAGAAATGGCCTTAAGTTGCACCATGGGAGGTTCAGGAAATATATCAGGAAAGTTTTTTACAAGCATTGGAATGGGCTGCCCAGGGAAGTGGTAGGATAACCACCCCTGGAGGTATTTAAAAGATATGTATACGCGGTGAAGAGAGACATGGTTTAGTGTCTCAGCCAGTCACCTTCAAACCAATGGAGATTGGTTTTGTCAGTGTTAGGTTGATGGTTAGACTCAATGAGATGACAGGTCCCTTCCAACCTTGACAATTCCATGATTCTATGATTTTGATTCTATGTGTGAGGGTGTGTTTAAATAGGGCACACTCCCAGAACTCCAAGCAAGTGACCTGCACTCCTCCATCCCAATGATCTATGGCCCACTTTGCACTTACATGTCCCACGGTTCATGTCCAGAGCCTTTCTAACACAGCCCACGGTACTGAAGATGAGGAGCAAGTGTTGATAGATCGGAGGGCAAAGAGATCTGAATGAGACACCAGAAAACCTGGGAAGGCTAGACCAGAGTAAGACTGGGTGTGAGCTGTGTGTGCCTCAAGGGATATGGTCGGTGCTCTGCAAGGGCTGGGTAAATCATTTACAGGCAACTGCTGTGTGATGAAGGTGCTGCCAGGGGAAAGAGACAAATGAGACCATGGGGAATGATTGACTACAGTTAAAGGTCACAAACCTTTGTAAATATATGGTAGACACTGAGTTAATGTGGTGAAAGATTTACAAGGCCTGGATAAGCATAGGAAGAGGGCTGCGGGAGGTAAATTTTGGACTGGTATAAAAGTTGACAGGCATGTATTGGCAGGAGATGAGCAAGCCTGGGAGATATTTGGTAGCAAAGAGGAAGAGTAGCCTTCAATTTCAGAAGAGACTGACACCTTTGAAAGCCCTAGTTGGGAAAGCCTATGGAAGTCTTTTTGCCATAGATTGTTACAGTCCCAAATAACCTACAAGCACCTCCTTTTGACTCTCTGTGTAAGATGGCTCTGCTAAGAAGGTGTGTTAGAACCTTCTCAAATGCTCAGAAATTGTGTAACGTAACATAGTTAAAAAGCACAAGTGCAATAGGAAGGAAGAACAGCTTCCTTAGATATGAACTTTCAGCGGGGCGTTGTGAAAATGCCAGCAAATGAAAGAACTGTCTGAGGTATAATTCACACCACCGAGAGCAAAGTGCAAATAAAATGAGTCTGTTGTGAGGGTGACCGCTTGCTGAAGTACACCATGTGCAGTTGACATGGCAGAGCCCTTATCAAAGCTGCTTTATCTGCCCAGAGCCGAGGCAGTGGGTGCACTTGTGCTGCTGGAATTGAACAGGTAGGCAGATACATGGCATCTCACCGTCTCTTGGTCCCAGCTGAGTCAATGGGGCAGGCGTGGATTTTAGGGTCGAGTACACTTTTCCCTTTGACTGACCAGTGACCAGTTGAGCTTTTGTGCGCATTGGGCAGGGTATTAGTGACACAAATCTACAAAATGTTCATCCCTTTTCCCTCTTAATCCAGGAGAAAATAAGTTCCAAATCTACCCTGAATCACCAGATGCCAAAGATTTTTACTTTCCAAACACCATTCTTTTAAGCTGTGTCAAAAGGAATAAAAACTTCTCTTGAAACTATTTGTAGCTCTTTTTAAGACTTAGAGGTGACCTTTCCATACCTGCAAATTAAGCTATTTTTATTTCTAGTCAGTTTAAATTGCATTTGTCATTTCAAAAGTGTCAAGAGAACAAGGACCCAAAGAGTGGCTAGGGCTGAATGCCATTGAGTCAGGAAAGAGGCAGGGTGGCATCTCTGAGCAACCACTCTCTGCTTGCAGACTTTTCTTGCATATCCTAAAACTATGAGCAAGAGCTGAAACCAGGTGAAATTCCAGACATTCATTCTTTATTCTGACAAATTCTTTCCTCCTTCCAAGTGGTCAGGCTTGTGCCTTGGGGTACGGCTGTCCTTTCACTCCTGAGAGACAACCTTTTTAATTGTTTTAGCAGAAAAGCTTTCTACACAATCTGTCAAATGGAACATTTAGGATCACAAAAATGATCAGGGGATTGGAGCACCCTGGAGCTATGAGGACAGGCTGAGAGAGCTGGGGTTGTTCAGCCTGGAAGAGGAGGCTCCAGGGAGACCTCCTAGCAGCCTTCCAGTACCTGAAGGGGGCCTACAGGAAGGTCTGTTTACAAAGGCCTGCAGTGACAGGACAAGGGGCAATGGCTTCAACTTGGAGAAGAACAGATACAGATTGGATATTAGGAATAGGTTCTTTACTCTGAGGGTGGTGGACCACTGGAACAGGTTGCCCAGGGAGGTGGTTGAGGCCCCTCCCCTGGAGATATTAAAGGTGAGGCTCGATGAGGCACTGGGCAACCTGGTCTAGTTGGGGGTGTCCCTGCTGACTGTGGGGAGGTCAGACTAGATGACCCTAGAGGTCCCTTCTGGCCTGGACCATTCTATAATTCTATGATTTACAGTATTTCATAAAAGGCTTAGCACCCCAGGACTTGGAGAAATGCACCTCTTGGTTCCTTGTGTAGAGACAATGGGATAAGGTGGCTGTGTGCCTGCTCATAGGACAACACTGCTTATGCATAGCTAAACCAACAACAGAATTTGCTCATTAGGTCTCATCCCCAGATTAATGTAAGGACAAAAGGATCATGATGGATGGCAGCTGGAACACAGGCTTTAACCTGTTTTCAGTTTGCAAGTCTCCACAATTTTTCAAGAGCTGATGCAAGCTGCTGCTGATAGCAGGCTTGTTTTCCTAGGCTTGCTCTTGCAGGCATGGTGGAGGTTACATGTGGGAATGCACCAGTCTGTGGCCACCAGAGGAAAAAGGGTAGCTCAGAAATCAGAAGCTCCACTTGAATTTGTAGCTATTGTGCTTTGATTTGGTGAGCATGCTCTCCAACAGCAGGGTGACTGACTTGGAGATAGGGGGAAAGTCTTGTATTTGTCACCGGGAAATTCAGTTTCCAAGGTGCAAATGGAAGATTTCTCTCACTGTCAGAGCTGCAGGCTTGTCTTTGGCACGAGTCACAGACTCACAAAATGACTGAGGCTAGAAGAGACCTCTGGAGGTCATCTCACCCAATGTCCCTGCTCAAGCAGGGACACCTAGAACTTATTGCCCAGGACCATATCCGGATGAGTGTTGAATATTCCTCTTTGAGGAAGAGGAGGCTGAGGGGAGACCTCATCACTCTCTACAACTGCTTGAAAGGGCATTGTAGGGAGGTTGGTGCTGGTCTCTTCTCACGGGCAATGAGCGACAGGACAAGAGGGAATGGCTGCAAGCTGCAGCAGGGTAGGGTTAGGCTGGACATTAGGAAAAAAATTTTTCACAGAGAGAGTGGTCAGTCAGTGGAATCAGCTGCCCAGGGAGGTGGTGGAGTCACCCTCCCTGACTGTGTTTAAGAGTAGATTAGATGTGGTGTTGAGGGATATGGTGTAGGGGAGAACTTGTAGAGTAGGGCTGATGGTTGGACTTGATGATCCCAAGGGTCTCTTCCAACCTAAATGATTCTATGATTCTATGATTCTATATCTCAAAGTATGAGAGTCTATGGCACCCACAGGCAACCTGTGCCAGTGCTTGGTCACCCTTGCAGAAAAATCAAAAGCTGTTTCATGATGTTCAGACAGCAACTCCTGTTTCATTTTCTGCCTGTTGCCTCTGGTCCTGACACTCAACACCACTGAGAAGAGCCTGGCTCCATCTACTTTGCACCCTCCCTTTAGGTATTTATAAACATTGATGAGATCCCCTCATCTTCTCCAGGCTGAATGGTCCCAGCTCCCTCAGCCTTCCCTCATAGGAGAGATGCAACATCTTCATGGCCCTTCACTGGATTCTCTCCCACTGCAGGTGGGGCATACTGGAGTGAGTCCAGTAATAGTTGGTGGCATGGGACTGCCCTGGCTCCGCTGATGAGCAGTGAGTTCAGATTAAGGGAGGTTGTTTTCTCCAGACTGGTGTTCCCAGAAGGAAAAATAAACCCCACTGCTTTCCCTCTCACTGCAACTGTCTGGATGAATGAGTGATGGCTGGTCAGTGGGCGGTGTGGTCTGTCGAGCTCACATGCTAGTTTCTCACGTTTCAGTCAGTTTTCACCTTTCTGGCAAGTAAAAATAACATGTTTCCCAGGGACTTTGAGTCTGGGGATGTGGGAAGAACCACCTGCTAAAAAAACACTAGGGAAGTTTTCCTGTTAATTTGTCAAAGGCAGAATTTTAATCTATCTTTGAGGAAAGAGGACCCCTGAAATCATTGAACCAATGCCTTGCTGATGGGTTTAACATATGGCAAAAGTTACAGGAGCAGTCAGGAAAGTGTGGTGTTTAATTAATGAGTGTTTGCAGCAGTCCACTGGGGACCCTGCTGAGGTTGGAGATGTTTTCTGCCTCTTACTCAAAGGGAGTGACTTTGTGGTTTGTAGAAAAATAAAGCTTTCCCTGGCTCTGAGGTATGTTTGCTGGAAAGGTGCATCCCAGATTGGGCAGACTGGTGTTATTTAGCCATGTAGGATACAGCAGCTGGACAACCCAGGCTGGAAAGCTTTTCTTTTGGCCTCACTGTCTTGGGACACCCTTCTCCATTCATGGGTAGGTGGCCCAGCAGGCAGAAACCCTGGGTGATGCACCCATGTGTGGATTGTTCCTGGCAGTACCTTGTGGGATTGTAGGTAAAGTACAACACTGCCAAAGCTGAAACACCCCTGGTCCCCTGGACACCTCCTCAACATGGGACTGAGCAGCCCACTCACACCAGGAGAGTCTAACCCATGGCTTTCTCTAAGGAGTGACCATGGTCAAAATCCTGATCCCTGGACAATGTCAGAGCCTCCTGGTTAACTCAGTGGCAGAAGCAAAACTATCTTGCCTGTTACCAACAGAAGTAATGGAGAATGGGAAAATGGTTGAGCTCTGTGTAGGGTATCTAGAACGTCTCATCTTGAGTCTGGGAAGCACTCGGCTGGCCCTCAGGATCTAAAAATGAGTTTTCAGGGCTCACTTTTAGAAAAACAACTAAGAGCTCAGCTCTGAAATTGGTGGGACATCAGTGGGGTTTCAGGTCTCAGCTAATCCTTTGTGCTGGCGGTATGATATCCTTGTGTGCTGGCAGACCTCAGGTCATGTTCCTCAGCCAACTGGCCACGGTTCCCCATAGTACAAATGCAAGGGTGTCCATGTCCTTGCAGAGACACGTTCCACTAGAGCTTTTGCAGCTAGAGACTTTGTTGAAGAGATTGTGCAATTCTACACAAGGTTAGCATTAAGGGAACTTTAAAAATACAAATATACATGTGTATCAATATGAACTCTGTACTTGGTACTTACCAGCTTACTGTGTCTGTCCTCAGAAAATGAGGTTTCCATATCCAACTATTTCTCATGACAGACCAAGAAGGTCTGAGCTATACCATCTTAATCACATATTCACCGTGCTAAACAACAAATTGTAAGGAAAATTTTGTGGCATAGATGGCTAAAAATAATACAAACAAAAAGGTACAGATGCCAGACTCCAGACATTTGGAACATTCGGCTTTCATTGCTTAACGCAGTGCATGCTTTCTTTTCTTTTTTTATCACCTTTAAAATCTGCTATAAAAGTTTCCTGTGTATTTGCTAATGACACATTAACAGTTGTTTGAATAAATAAAGTGCATTTTCCTTCATCCCCGCCTGCCCTGTTGACTTTGCCTGGAAATGCCAATGAGGAACTTTTGTTTGCAAAACTAGTCACAGAGAGATAGTGGTGTGAATTCTGGCCTGCAGTTGTTTGCACAAGCACTGGCGGCAGAACTAACACAAACACTCATGGGAATTTGTTTCTGCAAGGTTAATGTCAGAAATGATTTATTGAAGCCTTCCTCCTGCTCACCAGCCTGGCATCCATCAGGCGAGTAAACAATACCCCCATGATTTCAGAGTGCTCCGAGGCTGCTCACTGAGCAAACACTCCAGATCAGAGTCAATATTTTGGGAGTAATCAATCAAATGGTATTTACTCCCACAAAATTTAGGTTGAAACACTTTTGAATCAAGAGTAAAAATCAATGTTTTTGAAGATAGATCCATTTTTTCCTGTTGATGCATTAAAGTTCTTCAGGGAAATTGGTGAGATGGTTGATCCAACTAAAGTTATACTCACATTATGTAGAACAATTTGAAAATAACCAGCTTTTTAGTGAAATGAAAGAAATTAATATGTCTGTACTTGTGTGTTCTCATTTCAAGAAGAAATAAGATAAACACTCATGCCACGGAAATGCTGCTTGCCATCCTTTCTCCATTACTCCTTGTTCCGGAGAGTTTGGTACTTCTTTAAAATGTCTTTTTTCTTTCTAATTTCTATTTTCTTTATCAAGTGTACCCTGAAATGAATTCTTCGTTTGTCATCATGAGTGATAACTGTAGAAATCTGGATTCATAGGACCCTGTTGAACTGCAGGTAATGCTCCCAGAATCGAGTGCAGCCCTCAGGCAATTTAATTTATATGGCGACCAGATTGTAACCAATCCTGTGGTTACTTCTGGCCAAGTCAGTGGTTACTGAACCCAGCTAAGAAAGAGAGTATCTATTTTTTTTCTGTTTTGTTTTTGTTTGTTTGGGGTTTTGTTTGTTTGTTTGTTTGTTTTTACCAGGCAAACCACTGTTACCTTCACAAATATTACATACTACATTCTAGTCAGAGCCAAAACCACTTTCCTCCACCTCTAGCAGATGTTAGGTGGTAGGTGGTATCAAACAACAACCCAAGATAGTGGCTTGAAGCTGGCCATACCTCCAAGCCCCTATCAGATTGAGGTGAAACACTAGTTTTGTCCTGTTCAAATGCCAGCTTAAACTGTTCCTCTTCATTTGAGGACACAGTTGGAGTATATAAATAAAAAAGGGCTAAAAGGTGTTAGTTTTATGGTTGGACTTGATAATCTTAAGAATCTTTTCCAATGTAAATAATTCTGATTCTATGACCAGCTGTGGGGAGGCATGCACTTTGTGAACTGCTGCATTTATTGAAAATCTTCCACATTCAGTTTTTGCCTCTGCTGGCACCTACTGACCCTTCATCTCCTCCCAGAGCTGGGTGCTGCCTCATCTGCTTTGGGCAGCAGATGACCAGATCAGTTAAAACACCTGATACCGTTGAGGTGTCGTGTGCTGCCCCTTTTCCAGCAGCCCCATGGAAGTGCCAAGCAAAGCAGCTGGCCCAGGGACAGACATCTGCCTGCACTCTGGGGCACCTCAGAGCTCTCCTTCCACACTGTTCAATTTTGCATCTCTGGTGTCTTCCTCTTTCCTCTGCTCTATGGGGCTCAAATCCAGTTTGTTTTCCAAACCTTGCTGTGTTATTTCTTTTTTATTCTGCATCCAGGGGAATCAATGCACTGATACAAGAATGTTGTGTGTGGCTGAGGAGACCCTTGGTTTGGTGGCCACATCTGTACTCCTCCAAAGCCTGTCCCAAGGGTCCTGGCCACTGCACCACCGGTACCATAGTGTGGCACAGCAGCTCCATCTCCTTCCATGGCTGGTGTGTGGTGGCCCTGTATCTGCCTGGATGTGGTTTTCAGAAAGAGATGCAGCTTGAGGTCCATAAACTTTGTCTATTGAGTCCCAGGTTCAGAAATCACTTCCTCTGTAATGGGAGGTAAATAATTTAACCTGAGCTTTGTCTTCATTAAGGCTATGATTCTGTGACAGGATTTTCCAAAGGCTGTCTATGTGCACGTCTGCATTAGTTAAAAACCAACTTTTAGTCAAATTTCTGTGTCAGTTTATACATGAGCTACAGAGAGAGGACTTAGCAGTTTTTTTATTGTTTTTTGTGAATTTACTCAGAAGGAGATTTTTCTCCTGATCACCTCACCTGCCTCTCGGGGCCAACAGATCCTCAAATGTCTTCGTCTTCTTTTGTCCCTTGGAGGTTAGTTGGGTTTTTCTGAGGTTGTAGGGAAAGGCTCTCAAAGCTGAGCATTTAAAAACTTGTGCCTCTTCTGTTGCTTTAGCAGAGGCGTGGAGGTCCGAGGCACTGCTCACATACCCATACACTGCCTGTCTCTGCATATAGCCCAGTACCAAAGTAGTATCACAGAATCATGGAATTGTTTAGGTTGATAAAGACCCTTCAGATCATCAAGTCCAACCATAAATCTAACACTGCCAAGTCCACCCCTAAACCATGTCCCTCAGCACCACATCTACCCATCTTTTAAATCCCTCCAGGGATGGTGATTCCCCCACTTCCCTGTGATGCCTGTTCCAATGCTTGACAACCCTTTCAGTGAAGAATTTTTTCCTAATATCCAATCTAAACCTCCCCTGTCACAAGTTGAGGCTGTTTCCTCTTGTTCTGTCATCACACACAGAATCACAGAATGATATGGGCTTGGAAGGGACCTCTGGAGATCATCAGCATGCTCTAGTGGCATGCTGCAGTGGCTGAGATTTTAGAGGTTTTCTGTGTGTGTATGGTTGGTCTCGATGATCTCAGAGGTCCTTTCCAACCATGATGATTTTGTGATTCTGTGATTTTGATCTAGTCCAGCCCTCCTGCCAGAGCAGGTCCACGCAGAGCAGGTTGCACAGGAACATGTCCAGTGGGTATTGAATGTCTCCAGAGAAGGAGACTCCACCACCTCTCTGGGAAGCCTCATGCAAAGTAAAGTAAAGTAGTTCCTCCTCATATTTAGAAGGATCTTCCTATGTTCAAGTTTGTGCCCATTTCTTCTTGTCCTGTCACTGGGCACCACTAAGAAAATACTGGCCCTGTCCTCTTGACACCCACCCTTTAAGTATTTATAAGCATTGATAAGATCCCCCACCTTCTCCAGACTAAAAGGACCCAAATCCCTCAGCCTTTCCTCATAAGAGATATGTTCTAGTCCCCTAATCATCTTTGTGGTCCTCTACTTAACCTGCTCCAGCAGCTCCCTGTCCTTCTTGAAAAAGAGAACCCAGAACTGGACACAGTACCCATGTCCCAACAGCCATGGCAGCTCTTAGATCCTACTCTCTTAGTGTGCCATGGCAGGGCCATCCCCTCTGTGACATGAGACAGCAGCTCAGTAATAGAATGGGAATGGGACTGCAAACTCCTGGCTCCTGACAAGAGCCCAGGCTTTGGGAGGGAGTTGTGGGGCTGCAGAGCACAGCTACTGGAAAGGCCACACAAGTGAGGAGGACTGGGCTGGTGGCCATGTCTCTCAGACTTGATTTTTCACAGCCAAAAAAAAAGAAAAAACACCTGATATCCCACCAAGAGGAGGAGGAAGGGATGCAGCCCTGTGCAGCATCCTGGTGCATCCCAAAGCTGGTAGGACTCTGGCAGACACAGAGACAAATGCTCTTGGGCATTTTTGAGAGGGAGGGACCTTGTGAGCTCACAGAAGCAAAACCCAGCTCATCTCACAGTAAACTGAGGGCTGACTTTGCTGTCACTGACAGGATGAGTTACTGTTGTTGCAGGATGAGACCTGCCTCTTTCCCTGCTTTGGTTATAAAACCATTCTCCAGGGAAGCAGGAATGGCTCTTCACTTCTTTTGGCTCTGCTCAAGCCACAGCTGTAGAAACACGATTGTTTTGTGAGTGGAATGGTGTTATTGTTTGTCATAACTTTCATACGCTGGGGCCTCTGTAGCTGATTTTTTTTTCAGCATTATATATATACTTATATATATACACAATCCCTCCTTCTTTGAGAACCCCTTGGCCCCCTTTCCAGGCCTCTCCCGCACTCCCTACCTTTCGAAAAGATGCCATGGTTTTATTGTGGTTCTCTTGTGCGTGACTGCAAATAGTTTTCCCTTTCTGCCTGGGGCCTGCCAGCTTTTTCTCACCATTGCCAAATGGCAGCAGAAAGATGCAAGGCTATCATCTCAGGCTGGAGGCTTGCCTTTCTGCTGTGCTCTCCCAGTTCTTCCTCCTTTAAATATAACTAGCGTGAGGTCAAGGAAGAGATTGTGTTAAGTCTTTCAAAGGATGGTTTCGGAGGATGTGTGCTGCTGGCTTCTGCTACCGGCAGCTTTCCCTGTCACAGCAGGGAACAGATGTGCCTTTGGCCCTTTTGTCACGTTACCACATTATCAGGTCATTTTTGTTTTCTCCATGAGCAGTGTTAGCAACCTGCTGTGGCCACGCCAGCCCCAAGCCCAGGGCTGAGCAAGGACACAATATTAAATAGAGGGTGAGCTGGTGATTTCCTTAGCTGATGCACTTAGTACAAACCATCACTTATGGTCCAGGGACAGCAGATGTGCTGCTGCATGGCAGCTCTTAATCAGCAGCTGAGGTATGCACCCTCTCAAGATGCTGTTTTGATGGAGGGAGGGGATGGATGGTCCTCCTGATGCTTCACCCCATTGCCTCTGAAAACCCATTTAATGAGTTCAATGTTAGGAACCTGGAAGAAAGTCAGGGTGATGAAACAGTGTGGCATAGGTTTCCTGAAGAGGTGGTAGATGCCCCATCCCTGGAAACATTCAAGGTCAGGTTGGATGGGCCTCTGAGCAACCTGATTTGGTTGAAGATGGTCTAGTGGAAGGTGTCCCTGCCTATGGCATGGGTGTTGGAACTAGATGATCTTTAAGGTCCCTTCCAACCTAAACTTTTCTATGATTCTATGATTAGATATCCCTGTTCATTGAAGGGGGGGTTGGACCAGATGACCACTAAAGTCCTTTCCAATACAAACCATTCCATGATTCTCTGAAAGCCTATGGCAGCGTTGGTCTTACCAAAGAGGTACCAACCCTCCTGGGAATGATGGGATGTGAGTCAGGGCACAGGGAGGGGGTGGAGATGAGGAGCCCCAGTTCGGCAGCAGCTCCCCACTCTGCATCCCAGCCCCGTAGTGCCACCACAAGCAAACCTGCCCCGAGCAACCCCTCGGGAATGGTTGGGACATGAGTGGGGAGCAGGGCTGGTGAGCAGCGGCAAGGGGCTGGGGCCAGGGTGGAGCTGCCGCTAGATGTCAGCCACTCCTTGCTGCAAAGCAAAAGACCCAGAAATGTAAGAAAAATCCCTGGGAAAAAAAAAAAAAACAAACCAACCAACTCAATTCCTACTTATCGTCCCTTACCAAGTACTTGAGTGAGAGCATCTCTGAGTTGCTTCAGGGGGAAACACTTTATCCATTAAAACATTTACTGTCAGGCTGTTTCTCTGCATAATAATAATAATAATGTTGTAAACCTTAATATTGTAGAAGCAGATTGTCCAACGATTTGTATCTATTTTGCAGGAAGGATGTTTTTAGCTTCCTCAGAGTCAGCTCAGGAAATGAGAGAACCAGGCAGGAAACTCGCTAAATGCTGATGGAAATATAAAATGAAGATCTTTATCTCACCAGTGTATTGACAAGCCCGGGGGAACTGAGTTTTTAAATGTTTGAAACCATTGATTTTTAAAATGGAGAAAATTAAGTTAAGTCTCCCTTCCCCAATCCCACTGAATTGGATCAAAATAATCAGCACTTTTCCTTCTGGCAATCAAATGCAACAACAAAACACAAAGTTACAAATTACAGCAAAATTTGCAGTGCAATAATATTTGAGTTTGGAATTTAACCTGTTTCCTCTGGTGTTGTACCTAACATCTGCCACATGGAAGACCCTTGCCCTCCCCAAAAACTAGGAAAACAGGACAGTTTGTCAGTGAGTTCTTAGCACTTGAGTCCTCCTTTGCTACTACTACCCTCTAAGCCACCTCTGTGCTCTTCCAGCCCCGCAGTGCCTGTTTGGTAGACTGTTCGTGGAGCATAAAGCAAAACATCTGCCTGTTAACAACATAAAACTGTTACAACAGCTGGAGTCTGCCAGGATGCACAGGACTTCTGGCCAGAAATCGCTTCCCAGCTGCAGGAAATACTAATGATACAACAACCAAAAAGTCCTGAAAGAGGCTACTTTTTATGAGTTTTGCATACAGCCACAAACCTGGCTGATTTGTGCCCGGTGGCTCAGGAGGCTGTCCCCTAATTGGATCTGCTCCAGCAACCCACTGTCACTCCACAGGCGATGCTCTGAGGTGTCTGATGTGGGGGATGTGCATATGGACAAGGTGCCACCAGAGAGACTTGGTGCAGCCACCACCACCTCAAACGTTGTGTCTGGTTCTCTGATGGCGTGAGCAGCCCCAGCAAGAGGAGATCCTCCACACTTCCCAGAAGCTAATTTCTTTTATGTTTGTTGCCTTTAACTGTAGCTATATTAAAGGCTCTTAATTATAAGTTTTGAGTCAGAGATCTCATTAGTCACCAACCTGAGAACATTACAGTGATGAGCTGCCAAAGGCATGAGCAAATCACTCTAATTACCAGGTTTAGATGCTGCTCTTCAAAACCTGATGAGCTACAGATACACAGGTGATAATTCCTACTGTTGTCTTTCTAGTGCATCCTGACTATTATCCACTCTAGTCTGATTTAGGTTTTTATTAGAAAAATATTATGCTGATGAAGTAATCCTGCACACAAAATGCTTCGTGATGAAGATGATTAAGAAGGTTGAGATGATGACTAATATCACAAACTGTACTATCAACGTCAGACGAACTGGTGAGGGACATGCATAAAAAGGACCTCCTCATTGCCACGATACATCCTAACTGCCAACAGAAATCATAAAAGGGAATGAAAAATAGGTGGAGCATTAAAAACTTTAAAAAAACAAACAAACAAACAAACAAAAAAAAAACCCAAACCCAAAAAACATTGCATGTAGACAATCAGTTGGATCTGTTCTCTGAAGGGCTGAAATTACCCCTAGGAGTGAACTTATTTCAAGCACGTTACCAAGAGCAGGATTTGCCCCTTCCAAATGCCATTAATAGTTCTCACATACTCAATGGGCAGGTGGTTACACTCCTCCACCATATGCCTCAGAGCTGAATGCTCAGTGCATCTTTGGATGCACATATTCTATAGACTGTGAAATAAATCAGAGCCTTACGGGAGGCTCTGCTCTCCCCAGGAGCCCCACCACAGCAGTGGGTGGTTGTGTTTCCATTTTAGCACTCCCATTCAGTTTTGGGGACAGGCTCAGACAAGCCCAAAGCTCCAGCTGCATCTCCAGCCAGTGCCTGGGACCTGCGTGCTGCCTTTCTGTCATTTCTCTCTATTCCACTGCAAGCCCTGAAGCATGCAAGTACTTTCACGTTGCCCAATGATGTTTTGTTCTCAGTTATTTCTCACAACCCGCATGGAGATCCATACCATGCTCATTAACCCATTTGGAACAACCCTTCACCACCATGCAAGCATTTCAGTCCTTCCTTCAAGGGAAATAATACACTTGAAACATCACACACACTGATGAATTTAAGAAAAAAACTCACCAAAACCATGAGAGCTGCCAGGAATACCTTACTTATCAACAGAGGTTAAAATTTTATTTTGATATAAAAATTAAATAGCAAAGTTGTTTTGGTTTTTTTACAGTGATAAATTAGAAATTTACAGTACATACATTGAAGAAGATATATTTTCTGTACACCCCAAAATAATCAGTGTGTATTTCCTTAAAATTCAGAAAAAGGAGCTAACTTGTCCGTTTAACATAAGAACTAAGCTTGTACCTCTCCAGCAGACACCTCCAAAACCTGCAGTGAGAAGAGGACACGCTGGGGGGAGAGGGGAGCAGGGACTGTGCAAGGAAGGGAACTTCTGCGAAGTTTCTAGTTGTATAACCACCGCGACTGCACTTCCGAGACAGGATTAGTCACACATTTTTGGCTTTAAATTCATAACAACTTTGAAACAAGAGAACAAATGAGTTGCAGATAAGTTAAAACCTGGTGGTTACCAGGAACACGTATCTGCTGCGACTTCCCACCAGTACAGCCCCGAAGCGGAGCAAGGTAAATGCATGTGGATGAATACATTTATGGAACAGTTTCACTGCTACAGCAACGACTGATTTTGTTTTGGGCTGGCACAGTGACACACTGAATGCTTGGGAAAGATGTTCCCCCAGGAATATTAGCTGGTGTCTCTCTCTAGCCCTCTCCCTCCTCATAGTATTTGATGCCTTCACACTCTTTCATGGAATATCTCCCAGGGTCCCTCCTAGGGCTACGCAGTGCTATCCTCATCCGACTCACTTCCCATGTCTCAGATTACCAGGGGCATCCATCTGTCAACAGTCCATGGGGTCACAGGTGGAGATGCAGGGATCTGATAACAGGCTACTACTTAACATTCACTTCTGTGTACATAACATGGTTAGAAATGCCATTTATTGAATCAGTCAGGTCAAACATGGGCCATATCGGCCAGGAGAGTATCCAGACCCTCTCAGAGCGAAGGACACTTGAGTGAACATTACACTTTGGTGCAGCCCAATACTAAGTTACAGGATAAGGCTCCTACTGCGTCCTCACCCCTTGAAAAATCAACATATAGCTGCTGACTTCCCCTGCTGGGCTAGGAACAAAATTACACAATGGAGAAGCTTGGCCATCTGAAGATTTCCTACTTGCAGAACTCCCCGTCCACAGAAGAATAACCAGGCCTAAACACAACACTAATAGCGAGAGACTTTATGGAGAATATGAAAAGGCTGGGCTGGTATACGGCGTTGGCCAAGACAACGCTTGTGCATCTCAAGCAGAATGTGTCAAGTTGTCACTTGTTCTGCTGGAGAGGGAGCCCAACCACAAAGACTGCAATTAGGGTTTGTCTGGGGTTTGGGTTTCTCTTTATGACAAAAAAAGTGCTTTAGCACATATTTCAACATTGACATTGAAACAATGCACACTTCTGGGACAGATTAGTGCTCATGGCCAGAGCTGCAACGAGTTGTGGTTTGGGAAGCACATGGGGCACCTGTGTGAAAAGCAAGGACCATAATGAAGCAGTGCCTGCTCTCAGCTGCCCTTGAAGGTCGTGCGAGCCCATGCATCAGGGGGATGCTCAGCAGCTGACCAGGTTCCAGACAAACAAATGAAGCAAAAGTTCTGGGCATACAGATAAAACCAAAGGTCCTTCAAAGGGATAGAGTATCAGAACAGTCTTCCCTTAAGTGCTTCTGGGCTATTTCTATTTGCTTCACCTTTCTCATTAGCCAAACAAGCCTCCTACACAAGGTTCAAGCACCCCGTGAGCACAAGCCAATGCATCCTCAAATAAAAGGGTAAGAAAACTCGACAGTTGCTATGAAACAGCATTATTCACCAAGAAGCTGGATCCCTTCTCTAGCCATCCCTTTACAAAAACTGGAAATGTCTCTTGTTGTTCCTGAGGACTGAATGCCTGCTCACATTGGGCATGTAAATATCCCTTCAAAAAATCTCCATAGCTGTCAGTGAGCAATTGGAGCATCGTCGAGGCAGTCAGCTGTACTGCGATGTCATGGGCTGAGAATGTTCTTTTAATTGTAACTGACACACATAATTATACAACTGATCTGTGTGAACATGATGTTGCCAAGGAACTTAACATTTCATTTCTCCCCAGACTGGCGTCTGCAGAGATACCATCGCACTGAATGAAATATATTAAGACTTAATTGCTTCATGCAATGGGTCTCCAGAGGGAGCCAGATAAGTTTACTTGGAGAAAACTGGTGTTGTTTGAAGAGACCCCCCAGCTCACTTTTCTCTTTTCTGGAGGAAGGAACACTATAATGTAAGACTTTCTTTAAGGCTATTAAGTGCAGCAGAATAAAGCAGTCTGCTGCAAAGAGCAGGAGCACCTGAAGGGAGAGGCACAGAGTCATGCAAACAACCATAATCGATGCAGAAGACCATTACAGTTTACCAGACTCCTCTACTTCTGGAATGGCCTTGAGTAAAGCTTTTATAAAAAATCAGAACTATTGATAGAACCACAGAATAGTTCAGGTGGGGAGGGACCTAGGGAGGTCCCAATTCCTACAAGGCAGGGTCAATTTTCAATTCAGACCAGGTTACAGATGGTAAAAGGAATGAGTTGAAATTGTTATTAGACCACGGGATTCCTTATAGAATTATTCTCACTAATACCTCATGAAATCCTACTCCTCATGGGTAATTCTCAGACATGGAAAGTCCCTTTGGTGTCTGTTTGAGGACCTCATCCGTGGATGACTTGTGCAGCATATGGGAGCAAGAGAATTCCCCCGGAAATAAAGACACAGCCCTTGGCAAGTGTTTCCTTCACAATGCTGAATTCAGAAAGAAGACATCTAACTGAGGTCCCGGGAGCCCCATTTTCTGATAACTGAACCCTAAATCAGCCCAGAATTTGGCCCCAGACCGCCTTTCCCCCATCTGCTAGAAGACGATGAAAAGAACACAACATGCCCCAGCTGTGGGCTACAGTCCCTCTGCTTCTAAAGGCTCCAGTATATTGCATTATTGCATCCTGCTTTAAGAAAAAGAAAACAAAAAGAAGAAAAAGGAAGATAACGTGATAACGTGTTTGGATATTTCACAGCTTTTAAAGCCTCCCTGGGCCTTCCTATTTTGGGCAGCACGATTTATGGCTATTGTATCTGCAGCACGATCTTTTTGCTGTTTATACTTTAAGGCTTTTTTTTCCCCCCAGAGACAGGTTGTGTAGCCATCTCCCTACTCTGCTCCCCACATTCACACAGCAATGCTTAAACACGACCAGTCCTTCACGGGAGAGCAGTCAGACCATCAGGGTGTCATCCTTTTCTCACACCACAGTCTCGTTCCCCTTCCCAGGTTTCACCCAACCATCTGCTCTCTTCTCCCGTTTCACTTTCCCTGAGTTCACCAGTCTGTTCGAGCACTTCTGCCACGTGTGCAGAGTTTTGGCTGACCAGATCCACATACCTGATGTAATACCCACCAGGAGGGACATGAAGATTTTGAGCATCTCCACTGCCATATTGGAATCATCTGCCGAATAGCGGAAAATGGCCCAGTTGGAGATTTCGTAGAAATAACAGGCGATAACACAGGTTGCTGGGACGGTGTACAGCACTGAAAAGACACCGATTTTGACCATCAGCCTTTCCAGTTTATCAGTTTTAGTTCCATCTTTCTGAAGATTAGACCTGATTTTAAATAAGGCCACCAGTCCTGCCGCAATGAACAAAGTCCCAATGACCAGGTAGGTAAAAAGGGGAGCGACAACGAAGCCCGTCAGTGCATCCAGGTTCTGGTTCCCAACGTAGCACAGACCAGTGAGCTCGTCTGCGTCTACTAGTCTCATAATCAAAATGACGATGGTCTTCACTGCGGGGATAGCCCAGGCTGCAATGTGGAAATAAGAGCTGTGCATTTCTATAGCTTCGTGGCCCCACTTGAGTCCTGCAGCCAGAAACCACGTCAGTGTGAGAATAACCCACCAGATGGAGCTAGCCATCCCGAAAAAATACATCAGCAAGAAAATTATAGCACATCCTGTGTTCTTAAGACCTTCTTGGATAAGAACAGGTTCTGCTGCCTCTTCAAAATCACAGGATATCCTTTCCCGGCCCACAGTTAGCCTCACAATATAAGCAATGCTATAAATATTGTAGCACATGCTCAAAAATATGATCGGGCGCTCCGGGTAGGAAAATCTGGATGAATCAATCAGGAAGGTCAGGACTGTGAAAGCAGTTGAGATGAAGCACAGACTGGCCCACACGGCCATCCAGATATCCGTGAATTCCTTAGCTGACCTGCTGTACAGACCAGCGTCGTAGCCGCACTTCAGGACACAGTTCAAGCTTCTCTTCACCCAGATGTACTGATCCGAGTTAGGTCCCATGCTGTGGCATTCTTCTCCAGGCTGCAAGGAGGTCTTGCTATGAAGGGGAACCTCTTCGTCTCCTGGGCCCTCCATGCACATGTGGTTGTGATCATTCTGGGGTGGGAATTTGCTGCAGTTCAGGCTGTCCGGCCAGGCAAACCCAAACTCTTTTAAAACAGGTTCACACCTTCTTTTGACAGAGAGGCACATGCCACCACAGGGACCTATGGGGATGTTAATCTTCTCTGTGCACATCGGGACATAGACCGAACAAAGGAAGAACTGGAAGAGAGAAACAGAAATCACCAGTGGGGGGGGGGAAAATTCAACAGGTCAAAATATAACAAGTTTCCTTTTTTTTTTTTTCTCCCCTTTTAGCAGTAATATTTGGTCTTTTGCCTTAAAAATCAGGAAGCAGCATAAAACAAATAAACCAAGAACAATAAAAGCAAAGGAGAAAAATAAAAGCAAACCCTAACAATGTTGTCTTCTCTCAGTTCAGATGGGGTCCAAAGCCAAAACCTGAACATTTCACTCCCTACATTAGCTCCATGCAAATTTAGCCCGTCGGTTTCAATAAAGCAAGTGGGATTTAGCTACATCTAAACCTCAAGGGCGTAATTTACAAAAGAAAAAATCCAAATTAAAGCCGTTTAAACAAATAAATATATATATGTGTGTGTTCTAGGAACAGCCTGGTTATTACAGCTAACAAACAGAAGGAAAGGCATTTATTGAATTACTTTGGTTCACGATTCTCCTAAAAGAATGTGGTTTTCTTTTACCATAAGGTCACGCATGTATTTAGGACAGCAATAAAACATTCTAGTTTTCTCGGGTTTTGAATAATCGCAATTCTGTGCCGCGACAACATAAACGGGATTGCGTGCTAATTCGGGAGCTCTGCCCCAAGAAACAAACCGGGTTTTGTTTGATGAAATCCATGCCCGTGGGGAGGACAAGGATCTTCCCGTTCGCCTGGGAAAGTAACTCCTGCGGTGGAAGTCCCGGAGGAGGTGCCCAGCAGCGCCCGGGGGCAGGCTCCCTTGGGTTCCCCTCATTTCCGAGGGGCGCAGCTCCTCGGGGACAACACAAATGGAGGGGGACGACGAGGCAAAAGTCCGGGAACCCCAGCGTTCCCCGGGACCGCTCCGGGACAACCCGCGGGACTCTCCGCCGACTTCCCGGGGCTGCGCTGCCTCGGTCCCCGCCGCCTCCCGCACCTCGGCCCGGGATGAACCATGCTCCTCCCCGGGCAGCGGCGGGAGTTTCGGGGTGGTTTTTGGTTTTGGATTGAGCCCAGGGGATGGGAAAGGGGATGTGGGACGGAGAAGGGGATGGGGGACGGAGAAGGGGATGGGGGACGGAG
>VZTM01024201.1:22586-41580 GCA_013400555.1 Jacana jacana | reverse complement strand
TACCCCGCCACCCCTCTTCTCCTCCCTGGGGACCTGCTACCTGCACCCCCCGTCCTCCTTCTGAAACACCCCAGAGAGTCCTATCTGTGCCCCCTCCTTCCCACAACATGTACCCCCTGCCCTCCCTCCCAGATGCCTGGTGCCACCGGGAGACGTCCCCACCACCCCAGTCTTCCCACCATGCCTTCCTCAGCACGGGTGCCGGTCCCAAGGGCTCCCCGTGGCATCCAAGTCCAGCTTCCCAGGGACAGGATGGGCCAAACCCCCAGCCCCATGTTGGGCTCATTGCACCCCAGCCCTTCTCTCACTCTTGGCCTGTCTTCTTACAGCCAAGGGAGCTTAGCTTCTTCATGGCGGGGTGAAAAATGTCGGGTGGCTTTCTAAGCTGCCGCCTTTTCTTCCTAATGAGTTAAATTGCAGTGCTGGACGCTGGGTTACATCTGGGTCTGAGTGTTGTTTGTTTTTCATTGGGGCCAAGAAACCTGGAGGGCACCGCTAGGTACCTCCTGGCATTTGTATAAATCTCTGTAAAACAACTAAGTGAAGATGAAACATTTGTGTGCTTGGAGAGGAAAGGGCTGGATGATTAAGCAGACTTTTAACATGTCAGCGGGAGGAGGGATTAAGAGCAGACAAATGAGTCTCACTTTTAAATTCTCTCTGTATTATTTACACCTGTAATAAAATCTGGTTGAGCTGGTTGTGCCTTTAGCGAAAATATGTCATCTATTAATGAATTGTTTGTAAAGCACTTTGAAACTGTTTGTAAAGCCCCAGTTGAGTGACCTCTTGCTGTGTGCGTGTGGCATCTGCATGTACTCCTGAGCATGTCTGCTGCAAGCAGGAATGTCTCCATACACACCTCAGGGCCTTTGCTTCTGCCCAGCATCTCCCAGATGCATCACTGGACTAAAACTGAGAGACTGAGGCAGCTCCTTTCTGGGCATGAGGTTGTAAACTGCAGCAAAACTCGTGCTATGAAGTGCTCCATGCTCAATCACTGCGTGTTTTACCTCCTCAGCTCTGTCGCCATCCTGAGTTTTTTCCACCTCTGAGGTGTGGGAAACGTGTGTGAGCTGTTCCATGATGTTGTAGAGACTGATGGGCTTTACGTGTGCCTTCCCCTGGTGAGATGGATAGTGTTTTAATTGAGGGTTCACGAGCACAGATATTTACATAGCTCTCAGCACCGTTAATACTTTACAGCTCGCTCCAGTAAACATTGCCTCTAACCTCACAAAATCCTTGCGAGGCAGACAAGTAATATTATCTTAACTTTTTAAACACAGAGGCAGACAGTGCTACAGTCCCAAGGTCAGGCACGGAGCCTACGGTGGAGTCAGCAGCTCAACCCATATCGTGCAAGGCCCGTATTTACTCCCGAGCGTTGCCGTCCGTGACCAGCAGCGCTCGGCTGCGAACCTGGGGGGGTGATAATGCTGTGAATGCACACAGTGTGCTACACGTGTCCGCCAAGCTGTTCCCAGCCCCACCGAGCATATCACCTACATCAGGAGAGCACGGGGACCCTCCCTACGCTCAAACACCCGAAAGCAAGAAGAGTTTCCCCCCATGGGAGAAGTTTTTGTTGGTCTTTTTGTTGTTGTTGTTTTTTGCTTGGATTATGTAGGAAAGAAGACCAGAGGAAGGATTGTGGTGACCTTAAAAACTATGCCTCTTTGTCTTAGTAGATGAAAACCCTTTTTATTTGCAGTCTCCTGCTCCAGTTAGGCACTGAAGCAGAGTTTGCTGCTACCAGAGTAGGACCTTTCCCTAATTCACATGAAAAAAATCACCTACTGCATATTCAGCAGTTACACAGCAAATCCTTCTGTCTGTCAACCTGGTCCTTGGACTTAGTGAAGGGGCAGGGGAATATTTTAAAGTCATAGTGGACACAAGTATCTTTTGAGAAGAGCTCTTCCCCCCCCCAAAAAAAAAAAAAACAAACCCAAAACCTCTACTGCCTTTTCTTTGAGAACACAAAATAAATATTAGAAAGTGCTACACTGCTGTGTTTGCTTTGGAAAGTCTTTCAGATAATAGGAATTAGTTTTCAAAACAAGAGTGCTGGGAGAGGCGGTGGCAAATCATACGAGAGGTTAGAGTTGGAAAAAATGGTAATTACCCTGCTTTGAACCTTATGCGTGTTTTAACGGCGATTAAATGTCACCATGATAAGCATGTTCATAATAGTTTCTTTAAACCTCTGGGATAGTGGGTTTATAGATTCTTGGATTACTGGGCAGTGTGAGACACTGGCCTGAATCTGACACAGCCAAGCCATGTTCCTTCTTTGATTACTGCCTGGCTTACAGTGTATTTTCTTTTAATACATCTGATTTCAATTTTCAGGTTGTCTTCATTAAAGAGTCAGCAGCCACCTTGGTAATTATTATTTATTGTGATGACCAATAACTACGTTTGGTTTCTAGTCTGAGTTATCTTCGGCTTCCAGATGCTGACTTCAGTTCTATCTTTGCCAGCCAGGTTGAGAAGTCATTATCCCTGCAGGTAATGTCAGGCTGTGATTAAGTCCCCCCTTGACCTTTCCATAGTAAGCAAAATAGATTGAACTTCCTGAGTTTCTTACTGTAAGGCCTCTTTTCCAATTCCTTAATCATACTTCCGATTTGAAAGGAGTAAGATTTGACCCTGCTGTTTGAAAAGCACTTTCAGCCTACCCTTTACAGTCTTAATGGACATGTCTGAATTAGTAGCCTGAGCAACCCTGGTCCCTTTGGAGTCAGCTAGGCGAGGCAGGCACTGGCAGAAGTTAATTCACATAATAGGAATTACATGAATATAAAAGCCTACTTAAAATTTATTATAATTTTGTTATTACTATTTCTGCCTTAATTTTATGTGTGAGATTCTTTTCTGTATTTATTAAAGCTGGGTACATACTTTTACATTACAAAAATAAATAATGCTTACCAGAATCTCTCAGATTCTTCCATCCTCTTGCAGAATGTCTGAGAAAGCTCCTAACTCTTCTCTGAGCATTTTCAATGCATCAACATTTGCCTGAACTGTAGTATTAGAACATTAGAACACTCCCATAGGAGTGACACTCTTGTCAAATGTTCAGGTAAAATACTCTTCATTCCTAGATAAGATCAGCCTGCTTAGACTGCCAAGGACAGGATCTACCTGGACCTACAGCATCACACTGAGAGCCAGGACTGACGTTGTGAGGGCACCCTGTTGATTATTTATTATTTTTTAAGTGGATGCCACATTAAAATGTGACTATTTTAACCAAATACAGGTGTCAAGTTTTGCTCAGTTGAATTTAATTCTAAAAATGCCTCTACTTCTCAATTGATGGTAGAGGGAACATAAGATGACTAGCTCAGAGGCGAAAGCTCCCCAAGAGGTGTCTATTGCTGGATGAGAGCAGTCCCTGTGTCGCTGACAGCCTCCTGAGACTTGGGGACAGAGAAGATCAGTATTGTCATCCCAGAGAGTTCTTTTAAAGTTTTTGGGTACCAGTTATCTAAACACATGAGTTTTTTTTAATGTGTAACTTGTAGAGTTGTTTTGGGACTCCGAAATTGTAAGAATGCATTAGTCATCTCTGTCACCAACTCATCTCATACGTTTTCCAATCTACAACAAAAATATCTGTTGGACTCTTCTGTCCCCTGCTTTGTGTACTGACAAGTCCACAACTCGCATTGAGTAGCGAACCGGTACCGTTGGTGACTTTCTCTTTGTGTCAGTTTACAGAAAGCACTGTTGTCTTTGATCATCTGTCCAATAATTTTTTGGTTTTGCTTACTTTTTTCACATTCTTGCAATTCCTTTTGGATTTATATTAATTCAAATTAATGTCTCCTTTCTACTGTTTGACATTTATGCTTTTCTTAAGCTTATTTGTCTTTATATATTTTTTTAATTTCTTAAAGATTTTTTTCTTTTATATTTCATTTGATAAAAACTAGCTGAATTTTTTCAACAGGACAGATCACTTTATTCAATGATGGCTTTACAGGCATCCAGTAATATAGAATCATAGAATCATATAGGTTGGAAGAGACCCTTGGAATCATCAGGTCCAACCATCAGCCCTACTCTACAAGTTCTCCCCTACACCATATATTTAAAATTGATTTCTAATTACCATTCACATGCTTATTGTAAATTCTCTTCCCTACTTTCTTCTGTATTTTGTGAGGCTGACCCTTTTCAAGCAGGAAATATGTCTATTGCCCTATTTGCATTTAGGCTGCTGTGTTTGTCCATTGTAATCAGCATTTCAATTGTTCAGTAATTATCAGACTAGAAATGATTTGTTTTGTTATGACACTTCAACTGAACATGGCTCTACTTGATTTCAGGAAAACAACACCCATGCAGTGAGATGTATATGTATTTATGTGTATACATACACACATGTAAATACATAGATATTTCTGTTGCTTTAAATATATAAAATAGTTCATATGTAACAGCAGTGCACATGGAGAGCACAGAGCGGCACTCCGATTCAATGACATTGAATAAATCAACCGAGATCTCAATGGGGCAGAATGTGTCCCAGACCTTAATACAGGGTATATAGCATGTACAGATTTACCTGCCATGCTGCACTGCAGCATCCTTCTGGGCCTCATCCAGTTGGATTTGGCTGCTGATGCTCTCGAGGTACTTTTTTAGGTTTCTACCTTTGGTGCCTTGGTGTGAGCCAGCCTTCTCTGCAGCCAAAGGAGACCCAGACACTGTACCAGCACTGGAGGCTGGAGGGCAGGTCTCCTGACATGCTGCCAATCCCTGTTTTCAAGCAGGTATGACTGTAACTTACTTCATGTACGTCAGTGCAGCTGAGCTGTGACACAGAGATCCCATATCTGGATTCAAAGAATCATAGAATCATTTCGATTCTTGTTGACAGGGACCTTTAAGATCATCAAGTTCGACCATTTATCTAGCACTGCCAAGTCACCACTAAACCATGTCCCTCAGCACCGCATCTACACTACATTACACATTCACATGTGTAATTCCTCGCATGCCAACGTGGGTCAATAGTTGCTCCATGACCCCTGAAAGTCAATATTTTGGTCTGCACAGAGACCTCAGAATTTGGTTTTATAGCACTGTAAACAGGAAATTTCAGTGCTACTTAACATGCATCATCTTGAGAAACCCTTTGCATTTAGATAGCATCAAATTGTTTGACAACACGAGGGGATTTTTCAGATTACGTGTGTGGTTAGACATCCAGGAGGTGCAGACGTATCCCACACGGTGTTCAATGGGGCACTGAGAGCAAAGTTGGCCACAGCTTTTAGGAGATGAAAGACATCCACTTAAAGGTCACTTTATTTAAGTATTAGTATTATTCACACAAGTATTTCTCTTTCTAGGTTTAAGAATAAATGTAATTTATTTCCCCCCCACCCTAGCTTTCCTGAAGCCCCTTTCCTCAACTAATTCAGAGACTGATGTATTTCCCCAGCCAGACCAGCAGAACGGAGAAAAAGTTACGAGGCAAAGTCACTGGCAGGATCCAGTGAGAAAAAAACATTTGCACAATGATTTTTTTTAGAGTGGAGCTACATTTATAAAATGTTATACTAAAATAGAAACTCATCCAAAACAACCAGTCCTCCTCCCTTGCCTGGCTTTACCAAACCTCTCAGGAAAGCTCTGCTGCAAAAATCCAGCATGCCCCGTTTCAAGAAAATCTCTTCCTTTTGGGAAAATTAGCAGGCTGTGGTTTGAAAATCGGATCCACGGTGGAGGCAAAGTTCAGCCTGAACTCTGGAGTCAGTGTTTCTGCCTTCCAAAATTACTTTTGGTTTGAGTTGCTGCTCATCTTTTGCTTCTATAATGCTCAGAGATTCACATTTTGGCTTGAAATTTCTCACACTTGACCTTAGCCCAAGAGAGTTGTTTTTTTTTTTCTGGAAAATGGTGAACAGTTTTCTTCTCAGAAATTATTCAGAGGTCCTTTTTTTTTTTTCCTTCACACTCAGATAATTCCAAAACAGATTGGTTTTATAACCTTGGATTTGGCATGTGCAGAGTGCAATCCTGAAGCTGGAATGCACTTTTTGTCTCATTTGAAGAACTTTCATTTCGCAACAGCAAATTAGCCTGAAAGTTTTTGGAAATAATAGACAGATCATTCACAAGGCGTGATTTAACCATAGTAGAAAATGACAGGCTGAGGTCTCTGTCTCTGAGAGATCACGAGTCTTGTTTTATAAATACGGCTTAGTTTCCTCTTCGCAGAGTCATCTTTCCCACTAAATCTTTCTGCATCCTGTTTTGCTTTAACTCTATGGCAGCATCAGAGGTTATTACCCATATATTTGCCCTCCATAAGCAACGTTGTACTTGGCTCTCGGTGGCATTTTGCACGTTCTGTAAAGCAAATTTCAGTGGAGGTGATTTAAGATGGGCTCTTTCTGCCTCGCACGACATGCTGTGTGAAGTTCCTCACCCTCCCAGATTACACCCAGTCCTGGTCCTCACATCCCGTCACCACTCACATCACTCAAACCTGCTGATGGACAAGGGTGCTACAGATGTTTTTTAAGGTATCCTATATTAATTTCTCCTCAAATGTATTCACTGAGAAGTAAATACTAAACTTTTAAACACTTAAGTTGGTTAATTTATTACCCAAGAAGGGAGACACCAAGCTTTTAAACCTGGAAACAATTAAGTTAAGTGAATTTTCTTTTTTTTAACTTTGGAAATTAAGTTGGGCTGAAATACAAACCCCTTAGAATAGGAGCTGCAAAGGTAGATTTGCTGATTGCCTTTGGTTGGTTTGCACTGTTCCAGTGATACCACAACAAGCTGGTTTAATCAGTCAGATATTGCAGGCTTAAGGTTGTTCCGTGTCATTGGGGCAGCACAGAGCTGTCTGGTGTGCCTATGAACCTGGCCACAAACCTTAAAATGCGCTACTTTTTCCCCATTAAAAAGCCCACATGCGCTGATATGCTGTGTTTAATTACCTAACAGCGAGTATTGACTTGCAGGGCACAGCTGGAAAAAAACCCACTACCACCTTCTTCGTATGGTGTTAGGCAAGCAGTGGTCATTCTCTTGGGAAAGACATTTGTTGGGCATCTGCCAGGTGGTGAATTTTGCTGCATCCACAACGCTTTTGTGGCATCTGTGAATACACAAAGCGGGGCTGGACATGGGAGTGAAAGCTGTCCCCCTGCTGATGGGGAGGGTTGGCACCACTCTCTCAGGAGGAGCTGCTTTGTGTGGCAGTGAAGTTGCTTTAAGTAAGACACACAACTGCCTCCAGGTCCTTATAGAATCACAGAGAAGTTTAAATAGGCAGCAGTACTTGACTCCCCCAATCCCAGTTGGACTGCCCAGTCTACAGTGGCACCATTCTTCACTTGGTGGGTTATTTAAAATGCAGTCACTACATGCTAATTATTTCCAAATTTCAGTCTCCTCTGTGATTCTTCTAATTTCGTTATTTATTACTGGTTTTCTGCTCTTTAAATGGTCACAGGATGCACTCAGTTTGGGAGCTGGTATAATTATTTCATTGAAGGAGATGAGTTTTTGCTAATACATTTATACATACAGCACAGATGTAATTGCAAAATATATCTGCTTTGTTTTACTCCTTCTTTCAGCATAGCTTATCCTTCTTTCTCACACAGATGGAGCTGCTTTTCCATAAACCATTTGTTTATGATTTTAATAGTTTTTCTTCTTCTTTAACTGTTCCTATATAGTTAAAGCAACACTACTTTCATATGAAGATAAACACATAGACTTCATTCCAGACAGTGAGAAGGACTGGTTTGGCAAGTCTTTGGCAAACAGGTTTCTTCATTTCTTTCCAAGTTGGCAAATTAATCATATGGATTACTGTTATACAGACTAAAGGACTTTCAAAATTAGTCTGAGCATAAATACTGTCATTCACTCTCATCCAAAAGGCTTTGCTGTCATTTTACATTTACTTTGCATTCCTTGCGTGGTATAGGTGATTGCATGGAGTGCAATCCACCTTACCCTATGTGCCTATACGCTCTTCATCCGACTCGCTGGCAGGTTAGGTCGAGGTACCAATTGTCAGAAAACTAACGAAATAATTAGTCCTGTAATGATGAGGAGGGATGGTGTGACCACAAAAGAAAACAGATCAGCTTAGTTTGGCTTCAACTGTCAGGGAACCGCACCCTGATTCTTTTCTGCCGTGCTGGTCATGATGGTATTTTAGCACTGTACCAAGGTTTTGTTATCAATGGAACAAATGCAGAATTTTATTTTTATTATTGCTGGATCAAGCATTTGAGTATGTACTGATTCTTCATTCCTGAGCAGTATAATTTATATTTGCAGGCTGATAATTCATCTGGTTCCCCATAGACATATAGATGGACTTAGAAAATAATGAGAGTTTATGTGAATTCCGTTTTTCTCAGGCATTTTTATTCCTTGGAGAGACCTTCCATGGAGCCAAATTGCCACGAAAACTAGATTACCATGATATTTCAGTTCCTTACGGTAAAAGTTCATGTCATTCATTACTGTTGACACTATACACACATCCTTGGGGAACTATGAAAAATATAAAAAGAAAAGTCCTAAAAATGTGCATAAAAACCATAAGAAAGCTCCCATGTAACCCAAATATTCCCCGAGCAAAGCTAAAGCCAATTATTTCCCAAATATGAAAATTTCTGGCCACAGCTGGGCATACTGCTGTGATGAGAGGTGAGTTTTTTACTCAGTTTACAACATAAAATCACTCCACAGAGATGAAGAAATCAGTCGGAAAGAAGACCAGCAGACAAATCTTTCTCCTCCTAATGCAGGGTGCAAAGGAATGAAGAGTCAGGCTCCCAGTTTAGACAAAAGCCACTGCATCTGCTCCAAAACCTAGATGGATCCCTCCTTATTTTAATCTTGCAGGAAAGGTTTTCAGGGGTACACTTTGCCAGAACACCAAGACCACTGTCTATGGAGGATGACCACCACAAGGCCAGTGACCCCCTGTGCTGCCCCAAACCTTGCCTCTCCTTCCTACGCATCTGATGGAGGGGTTGTGCAGCCAAGGGCAAGTTTTTTGATAGGTTTTGCCATTAGTTCACCATTAAATTCAGTGTAGCCAAAGCAGACAGAGAAGGTACTTTGAGAGCCCGGTTCAGGTCTAATGAGGCGGCACTGGAGGTGCTCCACTCTCCCTTGACTTTCAAAGGAGCTTAGGATGTCTGTCTCATTCCCCAGCTGCTTCAGGCAGTTGGGTAAAGTTAAGAGAAATTAACTCAAGTGTATTTAAGAAGGTGGGGAGCAGGGGGGAATTTATGCAAGAACCCTTGGGCAGCAATGCATAACCGCAGGATAAAAAATTCTTGTTTTCAGCCTGACTAGACGATCATTTTAACACCTTTATTGTAAGACTAGCACATAAAGTGTCATGTCATGTCATGTCACTCCCGCCTCTGAATTGTGAAAGGATGAACTGAGTCCCAGGAACATGATTTCAGCAAGTAAAAAGCCAGCATTTCAAGAGATGTTTTGTTAAGCAGACGCATGGGAACAGAAAATTTTTAAAAGTCCTTCTAGAAAGTCGTACTGGTAAGAGATGGCCCTGGGGTTTATTTTCTTCGGCTAAAACAAACGGAGATGCTGGATGTTAAATAACATTTGTTTTGAGACAGTGTGCTTCTGGTAAGCTGTACTGTAAACCTCTATCTCTCTTAGCTCCTCCATACAGTGATAAAGCTGTATACTCCTTCAACCTGGCGATTTAGTTAATTTTTACTTCATCATCTGAAAATACTCTTTTCTGCACTATTTTTCCTTAAAATCCTTCTCCCTAAAGAGAGACAGATGCAGTTCAGTGAGTGCTGGGAGGAGGTATAATTTCTTGCTTATATTGTGATTTCCCATCTAAAGATAACTGAAGTTCTGGTATGAGGGAACTTACTTAAAATATATCATTTGGGTCAGTGCTGCTTTGTGCTGCTGGGACATAAATTGCACATCCATGGACATCAGATCATTAACCATCCTCAGTGCCTTGTTTTTAGGGTCAGCGTGCTACCCCAACCAGGCTGCTTTCCTTTGGGTTTGTGACTGAAGAGACCTGTATAAAAAAATTACAATTACACCTCTTCTCCAAAAAAGAAAGTTAAGCAAGATTCTTTTCTTTTCTATAAATAGGATGTAGAAAGAGGGTGCTTTCCTAGTGTGGGAGGGGAATGAAAAATGCTACCATATCTGACCAGTTACTTCATCTCTATGCACACGCATACCTGGCTCTATCCAACTCAGTAAGTTTTCTGCTCCCTATCTTCAAAACCTTCCAATGCTAAAAAGCACTATAAAAATATCAAGAGAAGCTTTCTGACAGTGACATTCATCAGGCTGCAAACTGACCTCTCCCAGGGAGTGGTGAAAGCCCTATCATTTATGTTATAAACAATAGTAATTCTTAACACATGATGTGCACAAAGCTGGACAAATATTAAATGATCTGTAAAACATGCCTTTGAGATGTTACTGTTACACAGAGGCATGGATGAGATTTTGGGCTTAGGGTCCAAAGTGCAACCCGCTTCCTTATAATGAATGTACCCTCAAGTTCATCTCTTCTAGCTGGGTACTCAGATCCTGAGATAACTCCAGGGCATTTACTCACAACTGGAAACTACCCTCTAGAAGACAACATTGGGAGGACCGAAAAAATAACCTATTACTTTAAGGAGGGGATTTTTTTTAGTTAGGTGTCCAACCTGCACTGAAATCCAGTGGGCTCTGAGCATCTAACTCCCACAAAGTTCTCTGAAAATACTGACCTTAAAATGTTAGATTTTTATCGTGGCCATGCCAGATGAGGGAAGTCTCTGCAGGAGATGTCTGCAAATGAGATCAGAACTCAACCATAAAACTCTGACAAAGTCATCTGGAGCACACAGAGCTGCTCTCAGTGATGATTATACCATTTCATTATTTTTGTGTTTATTACATTTTTTCCCCATGTGTTGGTTTTGGTTTATCTGCAGTTTTGATTTTGATTTGTATTTTATTATAATTTACTTTCATTTGCTAGTTCTCAGTCTATTTACAGAGAACAAAAGAATGCACAATGTAGAACAGTAGAATAATAGTGTTTATTTTCACAAGTTTGGACCGATCAAATAACTCACAAGCCCCAAAGTGGAACCATGCCTGAGGTAGGTTAGGTCATCTCGAGTGTGGGGAAACAAACAGAAATATCCCATTCTTCACTATTGTTTATTATATTTATGTCACTTGGGAGTTTTAACAATACTATATATAAAAAACATTTGTTCTTGCTTTCTGCACTATTCAGAGTTTTCTCAAGGCTCTTTGGCACTTTTCTTTCCTAGGGACACTGCGATGTTGCTATGCTTTAGTGACTTTCTCAACTGATTTAGCAGAAATGTAAGAAATGGCCCCTAGGAGCGAGCCAGGGGTGCTGAAAAGGAGGTTTTGTTCTCTGAATGCTTCTGTGTTTAAAAATGGTTCATTTGAGAGTTTTAACTAGTTTGCTTCAACTTCTTCTCCTGATTCTTTTTGCACATTCAGAGCTCGGTGCAGCAGAGAGAAACTAAAAGCAGTCTGTTGTTGCTGTCAGTATCTTTGCAGTCCCATCAAAGCCACAGTTATTTTTTATACTGCCTTGATTTTTGACAGGAGGTCCAAAGGTGGAGGTCTAAAGCCACATCTGCTTGCCTAAAGCCAGTTTTTCAAAAGCTAATAGTAACCATGGGAGCACTGCTGCTTTCATTGAATTGCTTTCAAGACACCTTGCAGCAAAGGGCCACACTGCTGAAAACACAGGCAACAGGGGCAACTTGCCTCAATGAGCCTCCTCCAAGCCATTCAACCTGCTGACAGCTTTGGATATAGAATCATAGAATGGTTTAGGTTGGAAGGGACCTTTAAAGGCCACCTAGTGTAACTCCCCTGCCATGAGCTGAGACATCTTGAACTCTATCAGGTCACTCACAGCCCTGTCCAACCTTACCTTGAATGTTTCCAAGGATGGGGAATCTACCACCTCTCTGGGCAGCCTGTGCTAGTGTTTCACATCCAGAGGCCTGCTGAAGGATGACGTAGTTTATCAACCCAACAGTGCAGGGTAACCTAAAATCACTGCTGCTCTGCTTGAAAATACAAACCTGCACAACGCAGTGACTCAGCAGCTGCCACTTAGGCTGTTGAATTCTATTGCTGTGATGTCCAAATGCTAGTAGCAGGAGCGATCTGAGTCCTGAGGCTATTTCAACAGGAGCATTTGAAAACTAAATTGCTGAAATTTACTGTTCATTATTCCTCTGGAAAAAATCAGGCTTAAATTGAAAGCTGTTTCAAAAGTGCTGAGTTGCTAGAAACTGTCATTACTTTTCAAAGGAGCTGTTGGGTGCTCAGTGGCTTTAGCATAACTGCATTTCTATCTGTAGTCTTAGCAGCCCAACTTTGTGGACTGATGGTTTTATGACAGAAACTTAAAATATGCAAGAGACTTCAAGCAAATTAAAAATGGCTCCTTCTCAGTCCTTTCTTAAGTTCATGAAGCTATTCATGACTCTGAAAAAAATTCCTGTTTGAAGCATCAATCATGTTGCAGTAATGACGGAAATGGGTGAAGAGGAGGGGAAAACAAATATTTTTTACTTGAGGATTTCATCATTTGTTCCTGCCTCCCTTTTTCTCTCCTGCTTTGTGAAAGATCCTTTGTATTGACACTACTGAAGAACAACCAACCACTGACTGCTGCTCCTGTGGGCAAATAGTAATGACTGGCTGGTGTCTATCCTACATAGGGCCAGACATCTCTAGAGCATATTTAGCTCAGATTTCATTCAGAAGGCCCAAAAAAGAGGCAGAGAATGAATTAGCAGTCAGGTGGCACAGACAATAGAGGTCCAGAGCTCTAGGTCACTCCTTGGGCCTCTTTAGAAGTGGAGACCCACCTAATGCTATCTCAGAGTCTCATATGTGCAGCAGTGTGCAAGCCTAGCCTGCTTTCATCCTTCCCACTAATGGTCATGGAAAGGATCAACACCATCTGCAAGTTTGGAGGCTGCTGCCCCCACCTGGTATGCAGAAATGAAGAACATGGAGGCTCTTTAAGGTCTGCTGGATCAAGCACTGGCTGGCTGGCTGGTCCCAAAGAATGGTGGTCAATGGAGTTAAATCCACCCGGTGGCTGGTCACAAGTAGTGTTCCTCAGGGCTCAGAGTTCGGACCATTTCTGTTTAATGTCTTTATTGATGATGTTGACAAGGATATAGATTGCATCATCAGTAAGTTTGCAGATGACACCAAGTTAAGCAGGAGTGTTGATCTGCATGAGGGCAGGGAAGTGCTACAGAGGGCCTTGGATAGTTTGGATTGATGGGCCGATGTTAATGGTATGGGCTTCAACAAGGCCAAGTGCCAGGTCCTACACTTGGGCCACAAGAAACCCATCCATCACTACAGGCTTGGGGAAGTGTGGCTGGAGAGCTGCCTGAAAGAAAAGGACCTGGGGGTTCTGGCTGCCAAGTGGCTGAACATGAGCCAGCAGTGTGCCCAGGTGGCCAAGAAGGCCAATGGCAACCTGGCTTGTCTAAGAAATAGGACAATCACCTCCCAGCAGAAGCAGGGAGGTGATTGTCCCCCTGTACTCAGCGCTGGTGAGGCCACACCTTGAGTCTTGTGTCCAGTTCTGGGCACCTCAACATTAGAGAGATATTGAGGTGCTGGAGCAAATGCAGAGGAGGGCAATGGTGCTGGTGAAGGGCCTAGAGCATAAATCTTATGACGAATGTTTGTGTTTAGTTTGTGGAAGAGGAGGCTGAGAGGAAACCTCATTGCTTTCTACAACTATTTGAAAGGCCATTGTAGAGAGGTTGGTGCTGGTCTCTTCTCACAGGTAATTAGCGATACAACAAGGGAGAATGGCTGCAAGCTGCAGCAGGGTAGGTTTAGGCTGACCATTAGGAAAGAATTCTTCACAGAAAGAGTGGTCAGTCACTGGAATGGGCTGCCCAGGGTGGTGATTGAGTCTCCATCCCTGGATGTGTTTCAGAGTGGATTTGATGTGGTGTTGAGGGATATGGTGTAGGGGAGAACTTTGTAGAGTGGAGCTGATGGTTGGACTCGATCCCGAGGGTCTTTTCCAACCTGAATGACTCTAGGATTCTATGAGGGGCAGGTCTTTCCCAAGTGCTGGGTTTGATAACCTTGGAAAAGGGAGGATGGCAGAGGAAGGATGTGAGTTCCAAAGCCAGCGCTGTGATGGTAGAGCGAGACACACATTTTCATGGTGCACAACTTTTCCTATAAAAAAGGTTTCATTCCATCTGGGTGGTGTAAATGTAGCTTGTAGAGGTTTCAGTCAGATGAAGGTAGGGAACTGGCCTTTATCACCTGCCTGAGGAATTTTCAAGTAAAGGAATATGCTGAGGTGCCTGAGTGATGCAAGGCGTGATTTTGCATTCTTTCCAGACTACAGAAAGCACTTTCCTGGAAAGCAGGAAAGAAACAGAGAAGCAGCAAGGTCACAGTTGCTGTTCTGGGCCGCTCTTGGGATGCTGTCCACATGCATGGCCTTTTACTCCTTTTCTAGTGAGCCCAGTTGCTTAATTTAGCCATTAACAAGCAATTTTGTCACCTGATCACTGTCTCCAGGAACAGCAGCACCATAGGCTAAATACAGTTGAAGTACAATTCTACTGATGCCAGAAGCATGAAAATGGCTCAGTATGTCATCTCTTGGTTTGGCCTGCAGAAGCAGCGTGGAGAACATTATGATTTCATTTTCTTAGTGTAATCCTTGGTACCTCTGTAAGAAAGACTGCAACATTTCTGTTTGGAAAAAATCCAGATTTATATAAACTGGAGAATATTATTTTGTGTATCAAAATGTTCACAGGGTATTATTTCACAGCCCATCCCGTGTTTATTTTGGAAATGATTACATTCGGAAAATGGGAAAGTTTCCAGTTAATTCCTTTACCTTGAAATATCAGCAAACTCAAGGGTATTTTGAGATTGTTTCCTGCTAACAAATGAACAAGTAGCGTTCATGACTGTAAACCAGAAAGAATCCCTTTTCAAATAATGCAAAATGGGTTAAGTTTAAAGTGTAAGTAGTTTTTGAGACAAGACTGAAAGTAGTTCTTAAAGGCTCCTTCTTTTCTGGGAGGAAAGCAAAACCAGCTCAATTAATGGTTGTTCACTCCCATTCAATACAGCCATTTAATGTATCAGTGATATATGTTACAACCTTGAGGTTTATTTCTACAAAACTAATTATATCCTATACCTACCATACGTGCTGGCATTTGAGAAGCAATGGAGATTGGTGGAGCTGACTATCCCGAGGTACATCACGAATGGCATGAAACTCCAGCCCTTCTTTCTCAAAAGCTCTCTTCTGGAATTTGCTCTTTTTTATAAATTTCCATATTCTGAGAACTCCCTGGAGAAGAGACAGCACTGCAGCCTCTCCAAGGTCCTATGAAGCTTGCTGAAGGAAGCAGATGTCTGCGTGTACACATTACCTCCACTGACCTGAGCAGAAGGATGAATTTATATCCTAGCTTTTTTAGCAGCAGAATATTTTTCAGTCTGGATTTCATAAAGCTTCTGATGGAGGCATGAGACAATTGCACAGATGGCAGGAGAACAAACTGAAGGAGAAAAACAATGAGAGTAGAAGAATGAGAAAAGAGGAAAAGTGAGGACAAAAAGACCCCTTTGGCTGGAAAGACCAGTTCTTATCAGACAAGAGAAGCTACTTCCAGAAGAGAAGTTCAGGCACTGAGGACCTCATGAGTAGCAGGGAAAAGCTGGATCACCTGTCCCAGGGGAGAAAACAAATACATGACCAAAAAAAAAAAGCACTTAAGTTGGAAAGCAGCATAAGGGAACAGAGGAGCAGAGAGGGCAAAGCATTACATTTCTTCCAAGTTAAAATGTTTCCAGATTGTCCTGATGTTTAAAAATGTTTAGAAGGAAGATTTCCCAGATCCCAATGCATTTGGAAGGCAAAGCCTCCTGCAACAAGAAGTTCCCCATTTGGCTTCTTTCCTTGGCTATTTTTTTTTTTTCCACTGTCTGACTGTTCCAATTACTTAAATGCTGTGCTTTGGATTCCCAGCTAGACCTCCTAACACTGGTACCTGATCGCTGCGAAGGCAGGAGGAATTCTTCACACCTCCAGCCGCTCTCATGAGCTGAAGTGAGATGTGTAATTTACCTGCAGGCATCAGATTTGTCAGCTACTGAAGGAGGCTCAGCAGAGAGTGTTCTTCCACTGTGAGACCCACTGAAACCTGGAAAGGCAGGCACTTCAGTTCTTCATGCAACTATCACCACCCAGACCATCTGACTCCCTGATACAATCAGTTATCACCAGCACAGGTAAACTGGAGGATTGCAGTGCTGACTACTGGGTCTCTTGCTAAAGACTGAGTCTGGCCCTGGACTGGTGCTGAACCCTGTGGGTTTTTTCACCCAGCTGCAAATGGGTATATGGGTAACTGGGGCAGAGAGTCTCAACACGGTGAGATGCTGCCACATCGCTCCCTTTTGTGGCACGAGGCAGGGAGACCGGGATAACCGTAGCTGTCCAAGCCCAACAAGGCTCACATATGAATCTGACATTTCTGGCTGCCGAAATATTTATTGAGACCCATCGGTATATCTGATACTGCTACATTAATGAGGACCAGGGAGTAAGCTGAGCAGTCTCAACTCCCCCCTCCCCTTCACGCTGCTTAGCAATTTAGCTCATTCCCTTGGCTTTGTTTTAGGGACTGCTCTGAGTAACTTGCTCCAAGGCACCTGGATATTACAAGGCAAGTCCTGAACAGTGTGTGCCACGTCACTTGGTCGTATGCCACGGGATTCATCACAGGCATTAATGTTTAAGTAACATTATAGAAAGGGCCTGCTATTCCCACTGTACAACCTTGCTTATGTGACAAGGAGAGCTCCTGTAAAGGTCAGGTACTTACATGGGCAAAAGTAAATGTCCTCAATATTTTTTTAATTCATCTGACTCCTTCTCTTTCCAAGACTATTTTGTCCCAGTTCCAATCAAGGGTAAGTTTCTCCCAGGACAGAGTAGCCTGGGCTGGCATCCAATGCTAGTTGGGCTATCAGCGATATTCTCATGCCGCTTTTTCCCTAGGGCTTCTTCCCAGAATAGAGTATTGCAGCCCCAAGGAAAAGGGTCTGGAGCAAGGTCAGGGTTGTGCCACCTTCTTTATTAGTGCATCATCAGAGTCCTCCTTGGCCGGCCCAACAGGAGACATCCAAAAGCCTCCCGTCCTGAGGAGGCAGATCAGGGCTGCTGCACAAATGAACAGGGTTATTTTGTTGGGTCCCTCTTTACCAGTTTTTCTTGACTCGAGCAGGACAAGTCCTAAAAAATTGGAACTGTTTGCAAAAACCTGTCTCAGAAGTGAAATTATTAGCTTTGTGCAATTACTGATCTCGTACGTGCCATAGTTCCCTGCCCACAAGGGAGAAAGCAAGCCCAGAGTAGCAGTAAAGCCAAAACACGCAAGAGAGAGAGCCAGAATCTATATCTTAGGCAATAATTGCCTTTTCTGCCCACAAGCAGCTCTTTAGCAGAGTAATACAAAAACAGCAAGCGAGGCACTGGGTCCAAGCCAAAGTCCAGACAACGTTGCAGCAGGTTATCTTGCCTACGCTGCTTCCCTACGGGGGTCAGGACCCAGCAATATTCACCCCCTGAGTCAGCCATGCAACTGCAGCTGCGGGGGAAATGTACCTCAGCATTATAGCTGAATTTAAAGTTACCTCTAGGGCCTTCTAGATTTTAAATACTGACTGTCATAGAGTTCTTCCAAACACAGGATTGCTCCGTCAAGCACGCTTGACTGAAATAGCATAACCCAACTATTTAGGCCAAAATTCTCCTAGTGCAGATTTGCTGTGAGCCTGCAAATAGTCTCTCAGCAGCTCCGAGTTCTGTGAGCCATCTAGCTGCTAAATTTGAAATGCAAGTATGCTCTTGCAACCTTCTTGGAAGAAACGGTGGAGTTTTTTGATGAATTTGCTCTATCTTGTTGGGAGTGGTACAGGCTGGTCTCCAGTCTCACCACCGAGTGGAATTCTGCAGGCTTTGCAGGAGAAGGGTGTGAAACAGGTTGGAATGGGGAGGGATTTTCTTGCTGTGGATCTGTTCCAAGTCTGTGTTTGACTGCAGGTCAGTTTACTGATCTTCCCATTTCCCTTGGGACGTGTCTCCCGTTAGGTCTTCAAATAAACTCTCCTGACTTGACCACTGTACAGAAGGTACAGAGTGTACTTGTTCCATCAGGACTGAGTGTTGCAAACTGTTACTTAACAGGGACCTATGGTAAAATCCTACACCCAGCCCATTTAGTCCCCAAAATGATGAAAGTTGATTTCAGAAGTAAATTTCCAGAAAGCCAACTCTATCCTGGATTGCATCAAAAACTGCATGGCCACCAGGTCAAGGGAGGTGATTCTGCCCCTCTACTCTGCACTAGTGAGACCCCTCCTGCAGACCTGTGTCCAGCTCTGAGGGTCCCCAACATAAGAAGAACAAGGACCTACTGGAGAAGGTCCAGAAGGGGGCCATGAAGATGATCAGAGAGCTGGAGCACCTCTCCTGTGAGGACAGCCTGAGAGAGTTGGGGTTGTTTGGAGAAGAAAGGCTCCAGGGGAGACCTTATTGTGGCCTGGGGAGGGACTCTTATTAGGGAGTGGAGTGGTATGATGAGGAGTAACGACTTTACAGTGAAAGAGGGGAGATTTAGGCGAGATAATTAGTAAGAAATTCTTTAGTGTGAGNGGGCGAGGGGGGGGGAGTTGGAACTCGATGATCCTTTCAAGGTCCCTTCCAACCTGAACCATTCCTACGATCCTCAAAATTTCAAGCTAGAAGGAGTTGGCAGGTTGCTGCGGGCAGTACCGGCGGGCCCCGCAGACCTCCTCCGGTACCGGTACATCGCCGTCCGGCGATGTACCGGTACCG
>VZTM01024201.1:4378-19336 GCA_013400555.1 Jacana jacana | reverse complement strand
AGGGGGGCGCTGGCCTGAGGTGAGGGGAAGGGGTGTGGAGGGTGTCTGGGGAAGGCACATGGGGTGCAGGGTGCAACCTGGCCTGGGGTGGGAGGGAAGGGCAGGAGGCATACTGAGAGGGGGAGTCTGGTGCTGGGGAGGTGAGAGATGGTAGGGGAGAGGGTGTGCAGCTTGGTTTGAGGACAGGAGCATGTGAGCGTAGTGCTTGAGGGGGGAGGTGCAGGAGNAGGTGCAGGCGAGGGGGAGTGTATTGAATCTGGACCTAGGAAGGGTGAAGAAGGTTATAGGGGTGGTGGGGTCCGGTGGCATAACATGCTGTGAGAGAGGTGGAGCTGGTGGGGTAGGAGGGCATGGGCACAACCTGCATGTTGTAGTTTTGTCATTTTCCAGTACCTGTAATACCTGACTAAAAAGACTTAGTATTTGCCTGGGAAGCTAGCATTGTGTACCTTTGGCAGTAGCAAGCTTAATGCACTTGTGTGTTGCTGTTGGAGACACCTTGGTAGTCTGTGCCTTGGTATCAAGCAGATTCCGTTGTAAAATGAAGCAAAGCTACAAAAATACAGTAAGGCCAAACGAGTCTTAAGTATTCAGAGAGAATCCGACAGGTGACATAGCTTGAGCGTGCAGCTGGACTTGGTTATATCACCTCAGCTGCAGCTGGCTTGCTTCCAGCAAATTAGGGTGTAGGTAGAGGAGTCGGGATCTATTTGCATCCATCTGTATAAAGGTATCCTGAAAGCTGATCTGAAGTGCAATCGCTGCAGGTGAGCATGCACATGCTTCTGTCCCCCACCTCTGATTCTTCTGTAGTGGTGCTTGGAAGATGGAGTAGAGAGCTGGCCCCAAGCTAAGTTTTAAGGAAAGAAAAACAAGTTATTGAGTTTGTACTTTCAACTCTGTACTAGTGCTGGTAAAACAAAATCACCATGATATGTGATAAAGAGAAGGGAAGGAGCAGGACTGCGACAGTCCTGCTGTAATTAATTCAAGCTCCCATTGAAGTGTTCCTTAAGTGAAAATTGTGACAATATCCAACAACAAAGTAAAAAACCTTCATAACTGGTTGCAGTGTGAACCTAAGGAGTTGTCATGTCTGGCAGTAAACATTTCACTCTGAACTGACACCAACCAAAGTAGCAGCTATTTGTGTGAGCATACAGTGAGCTGGATCAGGAAAGTAATTCAGAGAAGAATATTCCCTCTCTTCTGTCTCCCCTCCCCAGTAGTTTTTTCTTTCTATCTGTTTTCTGATCCAGTTTGCTGTGTGGGAACATGAATACTTGTACCAGCAGAGAATGGGCCTGAAATGAGCCATGAGAGGTGCAGCAGTGATCTGTCAGGTCTGGCTAAAGATAAAGCAGTTTACACAGCTCTAATTAATTCCTGGTCATAGCTATGTTATGGGTCACTCAGTTGTGCAGTCACGGGTTAGGGAGGAAGCTCCCACTTATTATTTCTTTGAGAAGAAATTTTGTTTTGAAAAGAAAAACAAACCCTGAAATCAAAAATGTTTTCCTGATCTATTTTACGCGGTGGCCCCGTGAACATATATCCAAGGTGGGGTGGGAACTTCGTCAACTAGTGTAGTGCTGTAATGTCATGCTGCTGTCATGCAAAACATCTGCATCAGTTTTTTTTACTGCCTTCTTTACAGCTTTGCAGTTTTTGTTGATAGTGTTCAATTTATCAGTGTTCAACTTCTCAGCGTAACCTAAAGCTGAGCTGCTGTACAATCTTGCTGCTATCTAAAGAGGGAGGAAGCAAGCATTTGTCTTCCGTTGCCCCCAGATGCATAATTGTACTCCTTTCTGTATGTAGTCTTGGACTTCATCTCTCCTTGAACAGATTCAGTTCATTCACTAGCCTGTTTATATCTGGGGTAATTTTCGGCTGCGTTAGTGAATTGAATTGATTTATTAAGCAGAGTTTGATGACCAGTGTAACGTTAAGAGTGAAGGGGTGCAGTGGGAACTGCAGAGGAGGAAGCAGAAGCCGTGCACATTAAGTAAGTTGGCAGGGAAAGAGCACTCCTGGATTAAGAAAGTCATCACTAAGGTCGTTGTTTGCTGGACTTCAAGCTGTGCTTGAAAACCTTCTATTTTAAATGAAATACATTTTGGACAGTAAAAATGTTCAGTCCTTTTCTGCATTCTGAGATTCACATAAGATTCACTTAGATTCTTACCTTTGTATTTATGTCAGTGTATGTTCAGAATGTTTCTTGTACTGCTTAGTCCCAGCCCTTTGTACAGATCAGCAACAAAAAAATTGCTCCTCATTTTTTTTGATGTCAAGCCTGTAAAATGGCTTCTTGCTTGTTTGTTCCTGCAGTTGCCACAAGCTAATAATGAAGAAAAGTAGATAAAAGAGTTTCCTTTCACAAAAGCTTGTGTGGAAATGAATGAGAATGAATAGATGAGACTAAATAGCCAGAGGTCGTTTTGGGAGAAAACATGGTTAGGGATAATGATAATCCAGAGTCCAAACTCGTAACATCCACACTCTACATCTATTAAATGTTCTGCTGCTCTTCAGTCAATGAGACTGATGGAGCCAAATTAAGTGATGCCAAGGTTTGGTGAGTTAAAATACTGGTTTTCAGTGAATGGCTGCAAAGTGGTTTTGCTTTTAAGTAGTACTGTACTGTTTTTTTTTTTTTTTTTTTTTTTTTTAATAACTGTGCTTGAGTAATTTCTTTTTAGTTGGAAAAAATAAAATCTTTAGATATCATACTTTTGCTCTTTTTGTTTTTGCTCCAAGTTGATGGCTTTAGAAACAAACCCAGGTTTTATATCTACATTGAATTTTCCCTCCCCATAAAAAGTGGCTGCCAGGAATGCCTATTTATCATTAAGACTGCTTGTATTTCACAAACCAAATACTGCAATGCACAAGACTTCCAAGACCTTCTTTGATGCAGGTGGGATGTAGGTTAAAAACTGCTTAACACCTATATTCCCAGAAGAAACCCTAAACAATCCCCCATAAACCCTATAGTTACACTTTTTAAAAACTGCCTATTTTAAGAAAACTCCACTGAATCAGTCCTTCATCAGAGTTTGTTCTATCTATGCTTCTGTTTTAGAGTACTGAAGGCTAAAGTGAATGTGAAGCTGTAATCTTGTGTTCTCAAAGGTGAAGAACACAGACTTGTAGAAATTCACAGATGGGGGTAAAATTAATTACTTCACAGGGAAATTGCATGAGGCTGGAGGAAGGGAAGTGACAGGCTGGAACACTGGATATGAATTGTCTCAGCTTTTGTTTCCTGTGACTTCTGTTGATTTCACATGGGAAATCCATCATTCATCACATGAGTTAGAGAAAAGTCTTCTGTTTTGTGAGGGTTTGTAGGTTTTTAGATGCTTGTTTGATTATGGTGTATGTTTTGCAGCAGATGAATATGCTTAGTTGTAAGTAGGAAGTCTTTGTAGTAAATCCAGTAATTGGATCTGGTGGTAACATTTCCTCTTAATCTAAAAAGGTAAAAATCATAGTTTTCTATTTTCCAGTTAAGCTAATTCTTCTAATTTTTTGTCTGTGGGATGACAAGAGTCATTCCTGCTTTTCACCATTTCTTTCTCCTACTCTAATAATTTGATTTTTTCACTTCATTTAAGCCAAGCTCCCTCCCTGCCTCTCTACCCCAACTTCTGTCCTGCCCATCCCCTCTCTGACTCAAACCTTCCCTTCCCCACCATCTCACCTGCCCTTCCTCCCCAGTACTGGCCCCTTCTCACCTCACAATTGCTGTCCTTCCCTCACCCGGCATGCCTCTGCGGCTAAATGACACAGCCAGGGAACAGCTTGAGCACTGACCCCATCGTGGTTCACGTTCACTGTTAGTTTACTCCTGGCCCTGACTCCAAACGCCTCTCTCCAGGACAGATCTGCTGGCACAGAGGAGAAGAGCACCTGGCCTAAAGCAGAGTGGATGCCAGTGGGTCTGTGTCCTCTGCACTGGGTGAAGGTCCAGCCAACTATTTAGCAGAAAGGTGTAACCTGACTCTGCTGTCCCAGGACTGTCTTTAATGATTCTCAGGACTTGCTGCATTTATTCAGTTCTTACACTTAATTTTTTCTCATACCCTTTTCACGCTCATTCTGTTCTAACTTTTGATGCCTTTCTCATTTTGTACTCATTTTGGTCTCATTGATGGTATTTTTCATACTTGTGCCATATCTGCTTTTTCCTGTGCTTGTAACACCCTCCAGGCTCTCAGACCATAGAATTATAGAATGGTTAGAGTTGGAAGGGACCTTAAAGACCATCGAGTTCCAAATCCCTGCCATGGGCAGGGACACCTCCCACTAAAGCAGGTTGCTCAAAGCCCCATCCAGCCTGGCCTTGGACACCTCCAGGGATGGGGTATCCACAACTTCCCTGGGCAACCTATGCCGGTGTCTCACCACCCTCACAGGAAAGAATTTCTTCCTTGTATCTAATCTAAGTCTTCCCTCTTTCAGTTTAAACTGATTAGCCCTTATCCTGTTGCTCCACTCTCTAATAAAGGAGCACTCTCCAGCTTTCCTGCAGGCTCCCTTCAGGTACTGGAAGGCTGTTATAAGGTCTCCGTGGAGCCTTCTCTTTTCCAGGCTGAACAACCCCATCTCTCTCTGCTGGTCTTCCTAGAAGAGGTGTTCCAGCCCTCTGATCACCTTTGTGGCCCTCTGCTGGACCTGTTCCAATAGGTCCATGTCTTTCTTGTGTTGAGGACTCCAGAGCTGGACACAGTACTCCAGGTGGGATCTCATGGGGTAGAATCACTCCCCTCAACTTGCTGGCTGACTCTTCTTTCGGTGCAGCCCAGGATGCAGTTGGCTTTCTGGGCTGCCAGCACCAATTGCTTCTTTTTCTTTCTTTCTTTCTCAGAAGTGTTTTTTTTCCTACTCACAGTTCCATTGCTGATAACTTCTTTGTTCCTCTTTGCCCCCTGAGTGTCTGTACGCTTTCTCTTAGTCTGCATTATTAATTTTATAAGCTCTTTAGGGCAGCATTGTATATAGTAGAATCATAGAATAGAACTGCCTGGGTTAGAAGGGGCCTTTCAGATAATCAAGTCCAACCATTAATCCAACACTGCCAAACCCACCTGTGGTTCCTCAGCACCGCATCAATCCATCTTTTACTTACCTCCAGGGATGGGGACTCAACCCTGGTCAAATAGTTCCAATGTTTGATCACCCTTCCGGTGAAGAAGTTTTTTCCAGATATCCATCCTTAACGTCCTCTGGCACAACTTGAGGCCCTTTCCTCTTGTCCTGTTGTCCGTTACTTGGGAGAATTGAAGGCACCAATGCAGTCAGCAATTGTAGAGGTGTAAGGTGTATCCGTTACTTGGGAGAATTGTTGTCTGTTTCTTGGGAGAATTGAAGGCACCAATGCAGTCAGCAATTGTAGAGGTGTAAGGTGTATCCTCGATAAAGCGCGAGGGACGTTGGTACTTGTACAGCATGGGCCAGGTAGTCATCCACATAGGAGCTGGCACATGTCTTCGCAGGTAAATCACTGATTGACTACAAGTAACAACAAGAACAAGCCTAATTATTGCAGTAGTGAATTATTTTGAGTACTGTTGGATGGAAGGCAGAATCACCAACCAAAGATTGTGGTGAGGTAGAAGGAAGTGTGAGTGTGGCATTGCTTTCCTGGCTGTGTGCACAGTGCTGTTGGATAGGGCCAGAGGTCGGTCCCGAGGATGGATGTTGCACGCTGGCCACGCTGCTGTTGCTTCAGGCTCGCTTCACGTGTGGTTTCTCTTAGGGAGAGCTGTTTGGACAGGTCCTGAGCAAAGCTGAGGAACCAACAGACGCAAAACCCCATCCTGTCTTATCTGCCAGAGCAGACACAGTCATCATGCGTCATCTTTCTGAGGTGTGTGAGAAGCACCAACTGGCCAGATTGTGTTCTAAAATACTCCAGAGTTCCTTAGTGTATTAAAATGTGATGTTTTGTTTGTTTGTGCTGTGAACCATTTGAAAGGAGGGTGGGGAGGCTAAGAAGGATGTTAGTGTTATCCGTGAATGCGCTTCTGTACGCCAGCTTGGTTCTCTGGGGCAGACCATCAGGAAACTCATTTCTCCTGGCTCCTGGGGTTGCTGTGATGGTGGTGTGTGACTGTCGTGCTGGGATATCTGATCATCTCAGTACTGTCTAGTGTCCTGTATCTCTATGGTGGGTTTTGAGTGATGTGTAGGTCTGTGTGTCCTTGCCTTTAGATTCTTCTGGAAGCTGGGTTAAGTATGACTAAAATTAGCATAACTGTTACTAAACTTAAGAACCTGGTTGTGACATCTTCATTGCAGGCTGGAATCATTCTGCTCTGTTCAGGTGGCTTTTGGGCCAGACGAGTAAAAATATATAGTATATAGTAAACTGAAAATAAACAAAAATAGTCTTTTGTTGAGATACTGAGAATTTCAAAAGAATTGGGTAATAAATGTAGCCGAGCTGAAGAATTTATGGTCAAAGATGCAAGGACAACCAGGAGTCTGCATCACAGTAATGGTGGAAACCAGGGAAAGCCCCAGCCTTGAGGGACTGAGCAAAGATCTTGGTAAAGATGCTACAAATACCAGGAGCCAGCAAAAATCATTAAAGGGGCGGTTTGTCAAGGAGATGCAAATATCTTAAGCTGGTACATCTGTATAGTTGAGTGCAAGAATTTCAGGTGGGAGGGAAAATAATTGAAAACTATTCTGAGTTAGACATTTCATGGAGAATGAAAAAGAGCCCTCTACTCATTTAAGTACAAGGGAAACAAGTGGTGAAAATAAGTCATCATGGAATGAGAACGATGCCAGGATTGAAGGTAATTTAAATGTCATGCAGAGAGTACGTGAGTACTCTGCATTTCTTTTTTTAGTTGGGTGGATGATATGGAAAACTTAAAAAAAGCCAAACCAAAACAACCCAACCCCCCGATGGTGGTCACCTCATATAACATCTCACAAGGGACAGAGGAAGTCGGAGAGCAGACACGTGCTCTTCCTCAGACTATTGCAGGAACTGATTTATGAAATGAAAAAATCTGGAAACCAGGCTTTGTAATCCGTGAAATCAGGGAGGGACCAGTTAATTGAGGAACAACAAATCTGAATGTTTAAGAGGAGGCATGAGAAACAAATTGCTGATTTCAACAACAGTGTCTTTCAAAACCTAAGTGTTACCTGAGGGCATTTTGAAATTAAGTTACTCCAAAGTGCTTAAAAATAATTTTTTTAAAGCAAAACAATAATGTTCTTGTAAAACTCATATGAAATTGCAAATGGTTATAAAAGAACTTATAAATAATTGAATATAATTATGAGAGAAATCGGACATCAGGCTGTAGCTCTGTCTGCCACTTATCTGAGGTGTTTTCTTAACTGGTTTACACACAACCAGAGATTGCATCGCTTTCAGCGTGAAAGTGTGACTTAAGTTATAAAACTTTCCATGGCTTTTTAATTACTTGCAGCATATGCATTATATAAACCATCTGCACAGTATTATTTATTGTCTGTATATTTGCATTTTGAAGGTGCCTCCATGTGCCAGGTGGTCACCCTTATAAAAAGGATTGAACCCTGCCTTCCTGGAGATTTGGCTGGGGGTGTCAGTATTTCTGTAGGGTTTCTTTTCCTTTTTTTTTAGATTTTTTTTTTTTTTGTCAAATGAAAGTATGTTATGTGCTTGATTTTAATTGACATTATGAAGGAGTGAGAGAGATGATAGTGCTGTTTTTTCGGTTTGCATCAATCGGTGCTTTACGTGTTGGTTAATTTCACTAAAATTGATGGAGGGGTAGTTTCTTAAAGACACACACGTTATACAAACATAGGAAATGGTAGTTTGATGGAGGAGGGGAAGTGAAATGATGTTGTACACATAGCAGCAGGGTTGGTGCAAGGTCTGTGGTTTTTTTAGCCTGTCAGACTGTGTATGCTGGTCAGTCAATTAGCACACTCATTAAGTTGCGCCATCCTTTGTGCATGTTTCCTCCTGTGGAATCCCTGCTTCAGGGACAGAGGTCAAGGCTGAGGATACTGGAGGTGAAGCTCAGGTTATTGCGGTTGGATGACGATTACTTGTAGGTGTTACATGACACATCGTTGAAATAGTCAGGCCTGACTGGTGCCTCTGGTGATGAGGAAGCTGGGTTTTGAGCCTCCTGTGCCTTCTCTGCTGAAACACGTTGATAGCTTAGCTGAAAGTTTGGCACTGGACTGCAGCGGCGTTTTAAGGATGGTGTTGAAAATATGTATATTCTTTTTATGGTTAAGACAGGATAAATTATGATTTCTTAGTTCTGTGGGACTTAAAATTTGTATATGAAGACTAAATGAAAAAAAAAATGAAAGGGCTTCACTAATGGTCTTCTACAAACTGATGATATCCTGAATCTGGTGAACTGATTTTTAATAGCTATGTTTTCATGTTGGAGAGTCAAAATGCAGTTGTGGGAATTCTGTAGTTAATGCTAGAAAATATTTTTTCTGTTTCTTTATTTTTACTAAGTAGACTTTTAACACTTCAGACATAAATACAGTAGGCCTTAGAGTTCAAATCTTTATCAATATTTATTGTTAGAGTAGCTAGTTAATTACTTCAAGAGTGTGTTTGATTTGAGAGGTGATCTTCTTGCAATTTCCTAAATGTCTAAAAAACCACATTTCTTCCTTCTACCCTCATTTCTATTCACATTAAAATATTCTTAGAGATGTAGTGGCCAGTCTGTCATGGGTTTTTTGGCCAATGCTAAATAGAATTTCATAGCAATTTTTTTTTAATGAATTAGAGTTTTTCATTTATATGCAGATTTCTGTCTGCGTATTTTGTGATGGTAATGGCCAAAGCATTTCAGAGAGATTTAAATCAGAGCTTGTTTTAACCTGTAAGGGAAACGGGATCATTACCGTTGGAGAGTAAATCTGTGTTCAGTTATACTGGGTCTGGGCTAGATGCATAAAAGATAATTGGCTGTTGAGGGAATCATTTTGGTGCTTGTTTATTCAAGGATTTGGGAGGACAGGTTTGTGGGCATGACTTTTGCTGTGGTGTCTCTACCTTTTTCCTATCAGTAACGAGGCTGTGGGGCTGCCTATAGAAGTCTTCTAACGCTGCCAGGCCAGCATTAAAGCCTAACTGAATTTTGGCTTTCAAGTTTTAAATAGTTGTGTGCAGAATTGAGGAAAGGAGTTAGTTTTCTTTAAATGTAGTCAGTCTTTCTGTTTTCAGTTTTCCCACAGATGGTAGTAGGACACGGGGAAGTGCTGGATCCCTCTTCAGGTGTGGGAAGGAAATCTTTTCCCTATGCTTGACTTGACTGATTCAAAGAGGCTTTACCTGCCCACGTTCTTAGTACCAAACTCGTTGTGTTTGGGGACCAGAAATGTTTTCTCTGCAAGTCAGGCTGGCAGGTATTTAATTTCTTCCCCCTTCCCTGTGTGCATATGGCACAGATGTCACACAGGGACAATCGGGGAATATTTAATCAAATGTGGCTGGAGAGCTGGCTGGCAGAAAAGGACCTGGGGGTGCTGGTCGACAGGCGGCTGAACATGAGCCAGCAGTGTGCCCAGTTGGCCAAGAAGNAAAAATTTTTCACAGAGAGAGTGGTCAGTCATTGGAATCAGCTGCCCAGGGAGGTGGTGGAGTCACCCTCCCTGACTGTGTTTAAGAGTAGATTAGATGTGGTGTTGAGGGATCTGGTGTAGGGAAGAACTTTGTAGAGTAGGGCTGATGGTTGGACTTGATGATCCCAAGGGTCTCTTCCAACCTGAATGATTCTATGATTCTATGAATTTCTCACTTAGGGTTGTTATTGAAGAGTAATGTATTTGTCTTGTCTGACTGTAGCATGCAAAGGTTTGGTTGTCTGAGGACTGAAGTGTTGTGGTTTATCCAAATGTCATCCAGATGCACACATGCTTACCCTCATAATTACAATATCCGGTGATGCACAGACTACATAGTTTAACAGTCTCTTCTAGGTTTTACTTGTGAGGTACAACTTGTGCACAGATGAAGCAAATACAGCAATAAATATAATTTTCTTAAGTTAGCTCCACTTTTGCTACTAATTCTTTAGACTTGTTACAAGATTTTTTTACTTTCTTAAAACTTTGGCATACAATTACATACGTGTTACTCTGTTGTCATTTAAATAAGAAAAGTCTGTTCTTCTAAATGTAGAAGAGGCTTGGAATTTTGTCTTGGCATTTTTTGAAAATCACTGGAAAAGTAGCAATAGGCATTTAAAATAGTAAAACATCCTTTAATACTTGTGTTATGGTATTTGAATGCTTGAAGAATTTCTGACTATTTCTTAATACTTTAACATATCTAATTGTTTTTCATATATAATTAAAGCTGTTTTTTTCAGCATTTTTTTTCCTGAAACACTCTGTTATCTTTTTTTTTTTTCTCTCTCTGCTGTTGATGTTTTTAATGATGAAATATGTAGGATACTTTTTGCTTCATCTTCTTTCCCCCATAGATCCTTTTCTTGTCTCTGATTCGTTTCTTCTGCAGTATACCTGTAGTTTCCACACACTGTATTGAGAGAGATTGAGAGCTAGAACTCGAGAATGCACAGAAGGAAATTGGAAAGTTCTAAAAACTTTGGATGTTCTTAGGCCATCTGCCCTGTGACAGCACATGATGTGTTTTAAATTTCCTTCTGCTCTTAGTTGTTGAGTATTTGGGCACCTAGAAAAGTACTTCTTCTGGGAGATCTGTAAAGATGGGATTTATTAGTTGACTGCATTAGAAGACAAGGATGTGAAGATGTTGGCCAGGCTGAACTCTATCCTATTTCTAGAGCTCTGTTGGCTTGAGCTCTGCTGGTTTTGAGAGGGAAGAGGGTGGAGTTAAATGACAGGAAGGGCTGCAATGACTGTTGCAGGCAAACAGCTCAGCTGTTGGTGAGGTCTGGAACAGGCAGCCCAGAGAGGTGGTGGATGGAGTTGCTGTCTCTGGAGACATCCAAAACCTGGCTGGACAAGTTCCTGCACAACCTGCTTTGGCAGGGGGGTTGGACTAGCTGATCTCCAGAGGTCCCTTCCAACCCCACACCATTCTGTGATTCTGTGGCTGAGGATAATGAGTTCTGAAATCTCTGCTCAATGCTTACATAAGCCAAATAAAGACTGCATCTGCAGACTGTACTACTGCTTGAAGTTTTCATAACATAAGAAAACTTGTATTGTGGTGGAAGAAAAACATTAGTTTTAGAGTTTGAAATGTGGGTTTTCTTTATTGCTTTCCAGGTGTCTCATAATTCTTGCAAATTAATTTACAAGGAGTGGTTATACTCTACTCTGACTCAAATGCTTGACTCTTGGTAGGGTTGGAATCTTTCTTGATGAATAAATAAATCTTTAACATTAGGTAAATATTTCAAACTTGGGTATTCTTTACTTGCAGAGAACAAACCTGCTTGAGAAGTGCTGTGATCTGGTTGTTACTTTAAATGTTGGTGACAAGCATGTTGGTTGATGCGGCAGCATTTTTATGGTATATTGGATAGGTGGGGGACATGGGTTATACTAGGTCTGTTATTCCATTTGTAGTCTCTTCCCTAGAGAGATGTGTCAGCAGGGTAATGTTGTAATTTTTACAGTGGTTTTTGTTTGTTTGTTTTTTTTTAATGGATGATGGGTGGTGTATATGTAAAGGAGAAGTGAAAGCCCCCGCCTTCTGTCTGCAATGGAACATGTTGCAGTCAGTGATAGCTCCCAGTATCTGTGAAATTTTATTCCACAATTTACCGATTTCTTTTTCATTTTTTTTTAAAGGAAAGGTGGTGCTGTACATGGAAGAGTTGTCTTCGTTAAATATAAGTTCCATTCAAGGGTGGAGTTGTGAATGACAGTCTTTATCCCAAGGAGTTATGTAGTGCTTCTAAGTATCCTAAGGCCACGTCATTGGGTGCCTAGAAAACAGCAGATTTTAAGAGTGACTCATTGTGTTATGGAAGGACAGGGTAGGAAGCTGCAGCAGACCTGATGTGTTCCTAAGCTGCTGTTAGCATAAAGAATGCTCCAGCATCTCCTTTGGCTGAGTTAGGTAAGGAGGCATTGCTCTGATCTGCCTGGAGAGGTCATGAATGAATGAAACCTGGGTCATAATCCACCAGCATTCGGTGGAGTCTTCTCTCCATGGTTCCCAACATTTTTTTGGACAGTCCTCTTCTCAAGGGTAATAGGCAGGAGAAACACCATGAGCTCAGAAATAAAGTAGAGGTAGAGGCAGCACTGGAAGTGGATTGTGCTTTTCTCTCCTGTGAAGTCATGATCTTACAGTGGTGTAAGAGGTGTGTTGTTTCTGTTCCCCGGATCACGGTGAAACCCCTGGGTTAGGAGGTAAAGTGAGGCACCACAGGTAGCGTGGGATTGTGGGGAGGCAGCCTCATGTTGGTGTTTCACATAGCAGCAGATGCTGGTGGCGTTATCTCACACAGCAGTGCTCTACTCGTGTTGCAGATGTGCTGTACTATCTTACTGGTGCTGAAATCTATAATAATTTGTAAGCACTGAAGTATTTGTATCACCCTGAGGTGTCCTAGGTTTCATATGTTCCTTTTTTAGCTGGAGAGCTGAAGCATAATGTCAATGACATGTTCATTTCTCTCTGTCTGACTCTACATGGAGTCTTAGGTACCATACAAGCCTTCTGCTACGTCTGATAGTATCTTCATGGAGATTAATAGTTTGCCCAGGAGGTATCTACTGAATGTCCTGATAGCCTCTCCTTTTATGCTCCTACCTGCTACTGTTGTCTGCTGCTGAGTCTTGAGCAGTGCTTTTGTTGTAGGACTTTTGGTCTTCATTATGGTGTCCTTCCAGCTCACTTGAGTGAAGTGGATCCCAGTGGGAACCATGAACCACTGCAGACTGACAGATTTCATAATCTATCTGTCTTGCCAACCTCAACTTCAGTAGTACTTTTCTGAAGGGTATGGAACTGACAGGGAGAGCAAGGTGGTGTCCGGAAGTCTCTGGTAGTTTCTCCGTGTAATCACACACACCATTGGTAGTGGAAGAGAGGAGGAGAGCCTGCTCCATAGTTAGCTCTTGCCCGTTTTCAGCTGTACACATTATTTAGCTTAGTTGATATTTATACAGCAATTTGAAAATAATGATCATTATTTGTTTTGGGATTTGGGGTATTTTTTTGGTGTGGGCATGCGTCAGGCTCCGTTGCCCTCACACATACAGTGCATTCAGCTATCGCGGGCATTGTTTCTTCGGATGATTTGTGTGGTGGTGTTCATTGTTCTTCTCTATTTTTCACTTGGGAGGAGAATAGTAAAGGGAAAGTAGAAATTGTTATTAGTCTAAAACTTATTGGAGAAGCTACAGAAATAAATTTTAGACTGTGATTGGGTGCTAACTTACACAAGACCAATCTTTTCCTGGTCTACTTCTTACTTCTTTGGTGTGAGGAAGCAAGGCTTCGCACGTCAGGTGTAGGATCTGTGCTCCTCAAACAGAGAAATTGCAGTTACATTCCAACTGTTCCTGACCTTCGTACAGTAGTGTAGAAATAGCTGAGGATGTAGCAACGAGTGATCTGGTATTTAGACTATGTTAATACTTTTCTTCAACAGAAAGATTATCTGGATTGCATTATTGCCTAATCCATTATGGTTTAAGCAGCCTTGACAAGTAACGTGCAAATCTGTTTTCATAAGTCTGTTCATGCATGCATTTTCCCTTAATCTTGAATTCAAGCTTCATTTTAGGTACAGATTTTGGCAGAATTTTCCTGTGCTTACTTTTAGCAGAATCCTTGGCCCATCTCTGAGTCTAAAACATCTACTTACTGTTCTCTCATACTGAATAGTGTTTCAGTATAACAGATCCCTCTCATGTTTTTAAACAGAGATGGAGAGTCCATGGTTGCTTCAGGCAACCTGCTTCAACATTCAGCAACCCTCAAGTGAAAATTTTTCTTCCTTAGATCTAGTCTAGTCTAATATTTGAACTTGTCTGTTACATCATGTCTTGCTCCTGTGCACCTCTGAGTAAAGCCTGGTTTACACCTTCCAATTCGATTTTTACAGAATTTCTGTGGACAAAAAAGGATTTGAGGATCTTCAGTGTTTGAGTCATTGAATAACTGTTCTTTATAAAGCATGGGACATACATTAAACTGATGAAAACAATAATTTATTTTTTTAGATCCAGCCTATTTTTCGTTCTGGGCCATTTTTTAGAGACAACATATAATTTCTATAAAATTTGTCAGGAAAGTGTCATTCTTCCAGCAGATAGCGAGAATTTTCTGGAGGACTTGCAGTTGGTTAATTGGAGTCAAAACCTTTTAGAAATGCATAGTCACTTCATAGACACTGTGTATTAGGATTACTTTGGTCATGGTCTGCCCTTATTTATGTGAAAGTCCGATTGTCTGGAAGACAAAACTCAGTGTAAATCTGTCAGGTCTTAAAAGTTCTAGTAACAGTCAGAAATGTTGTCTGCCAGATACAGCCAATGGTAACAAGGTAATAAACTTCCCCCTATACTTCCCATTTAGGATAGCTTGATGTATTTCCTGGTATAAATATTATAACAGCTGGAACAAGTTCAAAGGAAATCTTTGTGGTATTGTTCATAAACCCAGCAAATTTAAGAGGTTTTGATTTACTACTTAAATGGGCATGTCTCCTTTTCCTTTTCTGTTTTTCTTTACAGTGTGCAAAAAGAGCCTAACTGAATTAAAGTTTGTGTCCCCCCCCCCTGTTTTTTTTTTCTTCCCTCCTCCCTCAGATTGCAGCTATTCTCAGGAAACGAAAACTTGACTATTATTTGCACAAACTGGTACCTGAGATCTTGCAATCAACTTCCTTTCTGACAGCAAATGGGACCTTGTATATTGCTTGCTTTTGCATTCTAAGGTTGGTATACTGTCCTAAAAATGAAATGTAGTAGGAAAGCTGTTTTAATGCAACTTTGCAGTTTACATAA
>VZTM01024181.1:356-12408 GCA_013400555.1 Jacana jacana | reverse complement strand
TTGGGTTTTTTTTTTTTTTATTCGATGTCTGTGTTCTCCATAGATGACCTAAACATGCCTGCAAAGGAAGTGTATGGAGCCCAGCCACCTATTGAGCTTCTCAGACAATGGATTGATCACGGTCACTGGTATGACAAGAAAGATATGTCCAAGATTGATATTATAGACATGCTGCTTGTTTCAGCAATGGGCCCTCCTGGGGGAGGCAGGAATGATATTACAGGTAGGAAATGAATTACTATGGCAAGTCATTGTCTAATTGACTGGACTTAAGAGGCAGGTTCATCAGGCAGTTTTGCTGATGACAAATTCTACATTTCTTGATCACTTGTAAACCTACTTCCAAATAGAAGTTTGCATGCTCAAGGTCAAATCTGTACCTGTTCCAAGGGGAGTTTAATCAACATTAGAAACTGTAAATGATGAAAATAAATATAAAATTAGAGAATTGGACCCTTTTTCCATTTTCTATTCTTTGGAAAAGAGAGGGAATACATCTTCTTGCCAAGTCTTCCTGGCAGTTCTCTTCTGAAATTGTATCTCCTGCTGCTAAGATAGGCTGCCTGCATTTACTTACAAGCATGTTGCCTGCGAGTCCATGATTCCTGTCATACCAGCACAAGGGAGGTTCTATTTTGTAATGAAAAAGTTATGTCAGTAAAAGCTCTAATGTAGCTAGAGCTACACTATTATAAGGCACTTTATGCTACTTTGCCTCATTTAAACACTCTAATGCAGGTATAACTGTATGTGCTCTGAGTAGACTTTATTAAAATAATTATTTTGGTACAGCTAAATTTGTAACATTTACTGGTATATTGACTGAATTTTTTTAGATGAAAGCTGATAACAAGATACTTGATTTTGTAAAGTTTTCCTGTGTCATATCACAATCAAAAGAACTAATGTGAGCTGAAATTTAAATTTAGGTAATGGTGGACTTGTAGTGGAGATTCATGTTTTTCACCACTTAGAATAAGTGAAATGCTGATGTAAAATATAAACCAGTTTATATTTCTTTTGCATCGCTACTGGGGCAGAAATTTGCCAGAAACAAAATCATGGAGCTGGAGCCAGATTCAAATGCTGTTGTTTTAGTGGCAGTCAATACTAGACTATGCTAGCTGAAAGGTGGAAAAATGTTTGGACATTCCTAAATCCTTCTGTACCTTTTTGTGTGTGTTACAGGACGCTTCACACGGCATTTGAATGTTGTATCTATCTGTTCTTTTGATGATGACATTTTAACCAAGATTTTTACTGCAGTTGCTGACTGGCACTTCAGCAGAGGCTTTGAGCCTGTGTTTCTACGGTAATGCGATATATTTCCAGTTATGCCTTTGTCATATTTTCTCCTGCAATTTGTCTGCAGAAGTTAAAATTGTATCTCTTTTCCTTCTCAAGGCTGGGTAAGGTGATGGTCCAAGCGACAATGCTGATTTATAAATTGGCGGTTGGTAATTTTCTCCCAACTCCTTCAAAATCCCACTATGTTTTTAATCTACGGGATTTTTCCAGGGTTATTAAAGGAGTGCTGCTCTGTCCACACACTCATATGCAAGTAAGTTGTAGATTAACTATGTTGCTGTATGAAAGTTTATTTTTAAAGTAATTTTTTTTTAAAGTAAATTATTTGCCTGTTGTCACAGACTCCAAATTAACGCCAATAGATGTATATAATTTTAATCCTTCCACTTTTTTCATCTCTTTTCAGTAAAGTGTCAGATTAAAGGAGTATTAAAAGTTTTATTTCTGTTGGGGGGTATGGCTTTGGTGCAGAAACAGAACAAAACAGCTGCAAGCTATTGACAGGAAATCTTACCCAGTAACACTTTTGAGCAGGGCTTGGGTTAGAGCCCATGAGCCATATCTTTGAAAGATTCATTCTTTACTTTATGTTGGAAGGGTGGATAGGTTTGACACAGTAAAGAAAAATACTTTGACATAAGAGCCCCAGTTTGTATTGGCAGGAAGGATGAAATGGTAACTAGGTGAGGAAGACTCTTAATTGATGCTGAGCCATGTGTTGAATGGCTTGGAATTGAAAGACTCCCACTGAGTTTAGTACAAGATATAGCAGGGTCCAGATGGACATTTCTGTCCTTTTGTTTTTAGAGAAATCCTGCCTGAGCTATATTTACCTGTTTTCTTGTATTTCTGTTTTTCAGGATGGAGATAAATTGATCAGACTTTGGGTTCATGAGGTGTACCGAGTTTTCTATGATCGCTTGGTTGATGATGAGGACAGGAAGCTATTCTTTAAGATGGTACAAGAGACAACATCAAATGCCTTCAAGCAGAGCTTTGATAAGGTATTTTCTGGTAATGAACTGGGACCAAGAATGAGACTGATACATTTTCAGATATACATAGACATTGAGATCCCATTAGTATTGGATGCATTTTGAATTATTTTGATCAGTGCATTTAAAGAGTACCGATGGTCTTCTATTCAGTATTATTTCACATATTCTTAGACAAGGTAATACAAAGTACTTCATATCAGAATGATTCATAACTTCAAAAGGATTCTGTGTTGATACAGAGGACTATCTGGAATAAATGTCTTACATAATATTTGTGCTTTTTCTTAAGTTAATATTTGGATTAGCCAATAGAAGCACTGGGTACTTTTCTGAGCAGCCTTTGCGGAAATTGTCCTATATTTGACAGCAAAATCTCTCTGTGAAGTATGCATATATAGAAACTTGTATGTCAACCTACAGCATATTACCCATTTAGGTGTTTTTTTGCAGGTTGTCTTTTTTTTTGTAGACTAAGGTAATAACTGGATATAGCAGAAAAACAGTGCTTCCCACAGGGTTATTACTGTGTAGATATGAATGATTATGACTTTAAGGAAAATAATTTCCTAATAGTTTGAATTATCTGTTGATTCTTGTCTTTTCCCTAGGTACTGAGTCATCTCTCACCTACTGGAGAAGTCTCTGATGATGATGTTCGCAGCCTGTTCTTTGGAGACTATTTGAAGCCGGACAGTAATGTAAAAGTGTATGATGAAATCACAGACTTAAAGCAACTGACAGCCATGATGGAACACTACCTTGAGGAATACAACAACATCAGCAAAGCACCAATGTCCTTAGTCATGTTCAAGTTTGCTATTGAGCATATCTCAAGGATATGCAGGGTATTGAAACAGGATAATGGACATCTGTTGTTGGTGGGGGTTGGCGGGAGCGGTCGACAAAGTGCTACCAAGCTGGCCACCTACATGAACAGCTTTGAACTCTTTCAAATTGAAATTACAAAGTCCTACTCCACCCATGAATGGAAAGATGATGTTAAACGAGTCATGCTGAAAGCAGGCATTGGTAACAATAATGTGTCCTTTTTGTTCAGTGATAATCAAATAAAAGATGAAGCATTTGTAGAAGATATCAACATGCTTTTAAATGCCGGTGATGTACCTAATATCTTTGCAACAGATGAAAAAGCTGAAATTGTTGAGAAAATGCAAGCTGCAGCAAGGATGGAGAACAGGAAAATTGAAGCCACTCCCCTTGCTATGTACAATTTCTTTATTGAAAGGGTGAAGAAAAATCTGCATATTGTCTTAGGTCTGTATACAGTGTGTTATTTTGTAGAATGTTTTTAATTAGGCTTGTTTTTTTTTTCTGCTTCCTAACTGTAAACAAACTTAGGTAACAGTTGTGAATTTTATTTTGTTAATTTTATTTTGTTTTTTCTAGCCATGAGTCCTATTGGAGATGCATTTCGGAATCGATTACGGATGTTCCCTTCACTGATAAACTGCTGCACCATTGATTGGTTCCAAACCTGGCCCACAGATGCTTTGGAAATGGTTGCTAACAAGTTTTTAGAGGATGTTGAACTTGAAGATGACATTAGGAAAGAGTATGAGTTTATTTGTCAAGAAATATATGAAACTAATATTTGTTCACCTCCCGCTCACACCCCCAACATACTTGATCAGTGCAATCAAAGATACCTAGATATATGGATCTGCTGTTTCTGCAAATCAGGCCACTCTTGGAAAAGAGTCTAAAATATTTCTTATAACAGGCAAAACCGAATTCTTCCTTCACTAACACTAGTATAATTTCATAAGCCTTGAGTTATTTCCTCATAATAAACATAAAGATAGATTGTAGTTTCATAGTAATGTGGAAAAATTTTCTTTAGGGTTGTGTCCATGTGCAAATATTTCCAAGAAAGCGTGAGAGAGCTCTCCGTCAGCTACTACACTATACTGCGAAGGCACAACTATGTGACACCAACTTCATACCTAGAACTGATTCTTACATTTAAGACTCTGCTGAATAGCAAAAGGCAAGAGGTTGACATGATGAGAGCTCGTTATCTTACAGGACTTCAAAAACTTGAATTTGCATCTGCACAAGTAAGTTTCAGATGAAAACACTGACTACGTGCCACATGCATACTTTAGTGTGGGGTCTCTATAAGCTGATTAAAACTTACAAAAGACCAAACTGTTAAATACCCTCTTTGCTATATTTGTGATACTGTTGGTCATTTTCTATAGAAAGCTAGCAGGTAAAGTTAGATTAATGCTTAGGCATTTTAGGAAATTGTGGTATGTAAATTCAGATTAGAGCACTTAATAGAAAGCTAAATGAAATTGGTGGTATTTGTTAAATGTTGAAGGAATAAACCTTACAAATTCCATTATTTTTTCAAAACCTTATACAGAAAATCCATGCCTCAGCATCCAAGTACCTATTATTACCCTTTCCAAAATAGGGGGAAGTTGAAGAATCTTGTAATACAATAATAAACATTAATTCCTGAGTAGATTCCCCATAGGAAATTGAAACCCCATAGGTTCCAGGTAAATAACCCTTACTTTTTAGCCCATCTGATCCAGGGATTGATCTTTCCAAGATGCAAAGCAGGGAGGCTTCCGCATACTTGCTGGATGGAGAACATCCAATTTGCAGCTGTTGCTGCCACTAATTATGTGTTTTCTTCCAGGTTTCTTTTGGATTTTTTTTCCACCTGTGTAATAAAGGATTACTTATGGTTCCATAAACTGAAACTGACCATGAGGAAAAAATTACAATTAATCAATTTATTTCTCATTATTGAAATTAAGTGGATCATAAAAAAACAAGTGTATTGCATGGATGATTTTAAAAAATCATTTAAAAAATATATATTCAGTTAAATAAAACAGCTTCTGGTAAAAATAGGCAAGAGAGAACTATTTTAATAATTATTTAGATCAAATGTCCCTTTTTAGATTATGTGAATGTAGTGTTTTCTGATCTTGCATCCTTAAGACATCAAGATGAGAAATGCATGCAATAGTTACAGAATTCTTTTCTTGATTTTCCTGTTGTGTTCATCAGGTTGCAGAGATGCAGAAAGAACTGACTGACCTTCAGCCTGAACTGATTCAAACTTCTGCAGAAACAGCAAAAATGATGATCAAGATTGAAAAGGAAACAGTTGAAGTAGATGCAAAGAAGGAACTAGTGTCAGCAGATGAAAAAGAGGCTAATGAAGCAGCAGCTGTTGCTAAAGCCATTAAGGTAGTGCACTTGGGCTCGAGTCCAAAGCACGATGGGCTCCGAGTCTTTCCAAGTAAATGGGAGCTGTGATGATGTGTTAATGGTGCGATCCCAGCTCTTAAAGTAATAGAATTGCAAGAGATGATGAATGAGATGTTCCTAATACAGACGAGGTAAATTTTGGCTGTTTGGAGTATGACTGTATCTCACAGTGCTGCATAGCTTCCCTCTCTAGTTCACATCCTAAAAGCTATGCAGCTCTTATTTTTGTACTATTACCATAGAACCATAGAATGCTTAGACTTGGAAAGGACCTCAAAGATCATAGAGTTCCAACCCCCCTGCCATGGGCAGGGACACCTCCCACCAAACCAGGTTGCTTTGAACACCTCCTGGGATGGGGCTTCCCCAGCTTCTTTTGGCAACCTGTTCCAGTGTCTCACCACCATCACAGGAAAGAATTTCTTTCTAGTATCTATTCCAAATTTCCGTTCTTTCAGTTTAAAACTGTTACCTTTCATTCTATCATTACACTCCCTGACAAAGAGTCTGTCTCCAGCTCTCCTGTAGCTCCCTTCAGGTACTGGAAGGCTGCTATAAGGTCTCCCCAGAGCCTTCTCTTCTCCAGGTTGAACAACCCCAGCTCTCAGTCTGTCTTCATAGGAAAGGTCCTCCAGCCTTTGGATCATCTTTGTGGCCCTCTGCTGGACCTGTTCCAACAGGTCCATGTCCTTCCTGTGCTGACAATTTATTGCCCTTCTCAACAGATTGAGGTTATGCTGTTGCCAGGCCCAAAGTCAGTTCATTTAGAGTTAGGTAATCTGGCATAGAGCAGCATGGAGCCTGATTAGGCATAATCTAAGAGATACTGCCAGAGCCAGACATCTGTAGCACAGCATTTCCCATGGGAAGCTGCAGGATTCCTCAATATATTTTGTTTGTTGGAAATACTAGTGCTAGATAAGGTAGGTAGGTAGGTAGATAGATAGATCCAAGTATGTGATAAAGAATTTAAGCTACACAGTATATATTCTTACCTAATGAGCACTATAAGATATTAACTAAGAACAACTGTACCTAACCTGTATTTTAATTCTCCTTGTCAGACCAGAGGAAGTTTGATCTTGAAAGCTTGTCTGGCTTTTTCAGCTGTCAGTTTGGCTTACGGCAGTTACTAATGTCTCTGCAAACCTTCCCCCTTTAAACTGCTCAGATGAATTGTGGAACTAGTTTTCTCTACAAGAAACAAAATCTTATGAACAGTCTTTTTATTAGGTACTCTGAGGTTCTCTGAGGCTGTGGTGGAGTGAGGAAATGAGATGCCAGTCCTAGTATCTTATGAAGGTTTACAGGCTTCTACCCAATGTCTTAACAGGATGAATGTGAAGGAGACCTTGCAGAGGCCATGCCAGCTTTGGAGGCAGCACTTGCAGCTCTTGACACCCTGAATCCTTCAGACATCTCTCTTGTGAAATCTATGCAGAATCCACCTGGTCCTGTGAAGCTCGTCATGGAGAGTATCTGTGTCATGAAGGGAACTAAACCAGAGAGAAAGCCTGATCCAAGTGGCAGTGGTAATGATGCAGTGTTTGTTATCTGTTACTGCTGCCCTAGGGATGCTCGGGGTACTGGCTGGGATCTACTAGTGAAGTGCTGCTGGCGTGAATGCAGCCATGTGCACTGAAAGTGCATTTTGCTATCACTGAGTTATATTTACACTGAATAGCTAAGAGTTGGTTTTGCTATTGTCACACAGTGCACTTGTTGTACAAGCTTTGTAAATATGATCCCAATCACCAGCACAAAATCATCTCTTCAATTTGTTTTCACCTAATTTTTGACGTTTGATTTCCTTGGGGAGCTCTGGGATCTGGAGATGTGCCGTGAATCATTCACCTGTATTTTCCCCTGTAATCCCAGCTACCAGACGCTTATACTGGGAGACAGAATTCTAGTTATACCCATGTCATAGGTGATTACTCTAACAAGCTCTTTCTGTGTGGATTATGTTGTTGTGGAATTGCACAGGATTTGCAAGGTAGTAAATAGGCCTTTTTCTTTCAGGTTTCTTCTATCTTTTGCCCCCACAGTTCAACTCTTCGTAATTGAAAATAAGAGTTCTTTAAATGTTTTTCATCCAGAACTGCTTCCTAGATTAGGAAGGAATACTTCCACATGGTTACTGATTTAATTAATAAATTTTGCTAAGAAAGACTGTATAGTAATTTATTTCCCGTATTGTGCTTGATTGCTTTAGAGCGGATATGTAATTAGTAAATGACATAGGTTAGTGATGCTGCAAATCCTGTCTGAATTTTGTTAGGTAATGACTTTCCTAAATTAGTTAACAGTGGTTGCATACCAAAATTCCATTGCAAAATCATTGGCATTAATTCTTCATATTATGTTTCAAGTATTTTTTCAGTTTGAACATGCATGTTTTAAGCCTGATCTTAGTATTATTTGCAATACAGGTAAAATGATAGAAGACTACTGGGGATCGTCTAGAAAAATTCTTGGAGATCTGAAATTTCTTGAAAGCTTAAAGGCGTATGACAAGGATAACATTCCTCCCACTATAATGAAGAAAATTAGAGAGAGGTTTATTGATCATCCAGATTTTCAGCCGACTGTCATAAAAAACGTCTCATCTGCCTGTGAAGGACTCTGCAAGTGGGTGCGAGCCATGGAGGTGTATGACCGTGTTGCAAAAGTGGTTGCCCCAAAGCGTGAGCGACTGAGAGATGCAGAAGGACTACTGGAAGTTCAAATGCAGAAGCTAAAAACAAAACAAGCAGAACTTAAGGAGGTAGTTGATCGTCTCCAAGCTTTGAATGATGAGCTTGACAACATGAATGACCGGAAGAGAGAATTAGAAAATAATATTGAACTCTGCTCACAAAAGCTTGTGAGAGCTGAACAGCTCATTAGTGGTCTTGGTGGAGAGAAAGATAGGTGGACGAAAGCTGCTCGATTATTAGGAGTCCGGTACATAGACCTTATAGGAGATGTGTTATTATCATCAGGAACTGTGGCTTATTTGGGAGCCTTTACTGTAGATTACCGCCTAAAATGTCAAAAGCAATGGCAGGTCCTCTGCAATGAAAAGAACATACCATGCTCCAGTGATTTTAGCTTAAGTAATACTTTAGGAGATCCAGTTAAAATCCGTGCGTGGCAGATCGCTGGATTGCCAATTGATTCTTTTTCCATTGACAACGGCATAATTGTTTCTAACTCAAGAAGATGGGCTTTAATGATAGATCCTCAAAGGCAAGCTAACAAGTGGGTAAAGAATATGGAGAAAACTAACAAGCTGTCGGTTATCAAATTATCTGACACACATTATGTGAGGACATTAGAAAATGCTATCCAGCTCGGAACACCAGTCTTGCTAGAAAATATTGGTGAAGAACTAGACGCTTTCATAGAACCCATTTTGTTGAAGTTAACATTCAAACAACAAGGTGTAGAATACATGAAATTAGGGGAAAATGTAATTGAATATTCAAAAGATTTCAGGTTTTACATGACAACCCGCTTAAGAAATCCTCATTATCTTCCTGAAGTGGCTGTGAAAGTCTGTCTACTCAACTTCATGATTACACCTTTGGGTCTTCAGGACCAACTTCTTGGCATTGTAGCTGCAGAAGAAAAGCCTGAGCTAGAAGAAAAGAAAAATAAACTGATTATAGAAAGTGCAGCCAACAAGAAACAGCTAAAGGAAATAGAAGATAAAATCCTGGAGATCCTCTCCCATTCAGAAGGAAATATCTTAGAAGATGAAACAGCAGTTAATGTTTTGTCCTCATCCAAAGAGTTAGCTGAAGAAATCTCTGAAAAGCAAAAAATTGCTTCTGTAACTGAGATGCAAATAGATTCTACTCGGATGGGATATAAGCCAGTTGCTGTTCATTCAGCTATTGTCTTCTTCTGCATCTCCGATCTGGAAAACATTGACCCTATGTACCAGTATTCGTTGATTTGGTTCATTAACTTGTATGTTCAGTCTATTGCTAAAAGCAAAAAGAGCGAAGATCTAGAAGAGAGAATTAAAAACATAACCAAGCATTTCACAATAAGCATCTATAATAACGTCTGTCGCTCACTCTTTGAAAAGGATAAGCTGCTGTTTTCCTTCCTTCTGACAGTAGGCATTATGAAGGGAAAAGACCAAATAGATGATGATGTTTGGCGTTTCCTGCTGACAGGAGGTGTTGCTCTTGATAATCCTCACCCCAATCCAGCTCCAGATTGGCTATCTGACAAATCATGGGCTGAGCTCGTACGTGCATCTTGTCTGACAAACCTCCACGGACTAATGGAACACATAAAAGAGAATTTTTCAAAGTGGAAGGTAATATATGACTCTGTAAGACCCCATGAAGAAGCCTTTCCAGATGCGTGGAACAAACTGGTGGGGTTAGACCGCATGGTTATTCTCAGATGTTTGAGACCTGACAAAATTATTCCAGCAGTGCAGGAGTTCATTGTGGAAAACATGGGAAGAACATTTATTGAACCACCTACTTTTGATCTTGGAAGAAGTTACAATGATTCAAATTGTTGTGCCCCTTTGATTTTTGTATTATCACCAGGTGCTGATCCTATGGCAGGTGAGATTGGTATTCAAAAATTGAGTTTATATGTGGTTAAATGTCACTGAATGTGACTAAACTGATAATAATGTCGATTCCTTCATTTGATCTTTAAAGTGTCTTTAAAGTACAATACAGCAATGATGGAATATCAAACATTTGCACCTGCCCATATGTCGCTACAGGGTGGAATGACTGTAGTGATGATGAGATGTCTGAGCACCAATCTAGGGATCTAACAGCATTTTACATCCATCATTTGTGCTTGTGTTACCATTCTTTCAGCAGGCATTTGGGACTTGCCTCAGTCTTTGTGGCAACCCCTCCTCCAGAAAGTTTCCTCCCTCTCAGTTCCTAATTAAATGGTGTATATGACCACACTTAAAAACACATCTGGCAGATATCCTTTAAAAAATACCCATGCAATTATTTTTAAACCTGTTTTTCTGTATTTTTAACCTGGGTTTCTGCCAAAAGTATTATAATATGGAGCCATACCATAATAATGTATTTCCAGGAGGTACTGGTTTTGATAGCAAAGCTGCAGGGTTATTTTTAACCAGATCTAAAGATCCAATTTATAACTCAACCCCCAGCAAGAATTGTACCCATGCAGCAGAGGGAGAGCTGTAGTGCAGGCTGGAGCAGAGCACTTAGTTGCTCAAAGGAGAAGACAGGCATTTAACCTGGCTAGTATTCTTTTCTTTGGGGTGTTTTGGTTTTTGGTTTAGTATTACTTTCTACAGCTAAATTTTAGCATATGCCTCAGAAATACAGCGATTCATAGAACATTTCATACACCTCTGGGTTGTTGAGGTGAGATTTTTTTCAATTGAGTAGAATATTTGTTTACTTTTGCCCCTTTAATTTTTACAATATAAAAATGATGAATATAACATAGACCTTTTGTTTGCATGTGTGAAACTTGCCACCCTAGGTTTGCTAAAGTTTGCTGATGATGTTGGCATGGGAGGCACAAGCATCCAAACTATTTCGCTTGGACAAGGCCAGGGCCCAATAGCAGCAAAAATGATTTATCAGGCTATCACTGATGGAACCTGGGTAGTGTTACAAAACTGCCACCTTGCAACTAGCTGGATGCCTGCTTTGGAAAAAATCTGTGAGGAAGTTATAGTGCCTGAGAATACCAATGATAAGTTCAGGTAGGACTTTCAATATTTTCCTCTTTTTATCCATAAAATTTCTTGTTTGCTGAAGACAATAGTAAAAAGAAACGAAACTTCTTTTGTGTGAGAAACTAAGTATAGCATTCGTGTCATTCATATGCAGTGATAGAAAAAAGATTTCTAATTAGGATGTCATCTTTTCTACCTGCCCAATATAATCTACTTTATGCCTTCTTTTAGAACCAATTTAGAAGTTACAATTACAGTTAAGCAAGTAATAAATCTTTGTCTTCTGCGGATTGATACTGAGCATTGATCAATTATTCATAGATGATTTTTTTGATAATGTGCTTTTTAAAATTCTTTTCAGGTTGTGGTTAACTAGTTATCCATCAGAAAAGTTTCCTGCTAGTATCCTCCAGAATGGTATCAAAATGACAAATGAACCTCCAAAAGGAGTCAGAGCGAACCTGCTTCGATCATACCTTAATGATCCCATCTCTGACCCTGTGTTCTTTAGCAGTTGCCAAAAACCAGAAATATGGCAAAAACTGCTGTTTGGCCTTTGCTTTTTCCATGCTATTGTGCAGGAAAGGAGGAACTTTGGCCCACTGGGTAAGGTTTAGATTCTTTTGCAGGTTGTTTAAAAAAGGTTAGTAGTTTTGAAATGCATTATTGAAGCTTCTCTGTAAAAAGGCAATATTGTTGTTAGCAGTGTTACAGGAGTGCACTCTGTATTTCACAGAACATAATAAAGTTTAAAAGCTGCTATTTGCAGGGATTCTTATTCAGACAAAGCTACTCTTAAAAC
>VZTM01024084.1:327-33536 GCA_013400555.1 Jacana jacana | reverse complement strand
CCGTCTAAGGCTAAACCACAACACCGGGTTACCTCTGCAAGAGCTGAACAGAAAGCACTGCAGGGACATGCTACCGGCAGAGCTCATGTGCGCAGTGTTGCCTTTCTCCCCTTAATGGCTGCACATGCATTTTGAACTTTTTTTTTAAGCTCTGTTTTTGTTTCAATCAGACACATTTTGGTTTAGAATTATTTCTACGTTTTTAGAAATTGAACACTCCCATATGAAGCTTTCCTTTCACAGATGGACTAAAGTTAAAGATTCTTTCTGCTATAAATCACCAGAAGTCTGCTAATTTGAACAGAGCAAAGCTGATTTACACCAGCTCAGGACATGCCAGCAAGTATCTGATACACAAAATATGTCCTTTTTCTTTAAGTCACTCCATTTTTATTACCGTTTGAAGGGGACTATCAAGCGTTTGCTTGTCAAGAAGATAAAATATTTGCTGTTAAAGTTCATTCCCTTAAGTTTTGATGTGATTGTTAGCATTGCAGGAGTCATTTTGCTCCCCATGGGACCCCCCACTTCCTCCGACATGAGTTAATGTTCAGAGGAGAAGGGAGCCCCCAGCCCAGCGAAGGGGTGCCTGGCCAGGAGCCACCGCAGGACCTGCCGAGACATGGAATTTTAAAAATTCTGATCTCCTTATGAAAAAGAACAGTAGCAACAATTTAGAAGATTTCTATTTGGGGTCAGACTACTCAGATGACTATCTTCAAAGACACATTCCCCACATTTTACTTCCAGATAAAAGTATCCATAGCTTCTGTTAAAAAGAGGTGAAATACAACATTTTTGAAGCAAATGCAACTTTCATTAAACATTGGTTAAGGCAAAGTTAAAGAAGATAATTAAATAAACCTCTGTTATGTTACCCAAAATCAGTCCTAAGCTTCAGCTGGGCTAATTAATTAAGTCCAACTCCAGAAATCTCAAGGAGGCTACGATACAAATTGAAAATCTGACCTGTGTTCACATGAACGTACACTGCCCGCTAAGGAAATCTGAAATACGTCTCAATTTTTATCTTGTAGTTTATAAAGCTACCAACAGATTAAATCTAACATTAATTTTTAAAACTATTAAGACTAATTAATTCAGAAATTCAGCTTTCTTCCAATACTTTCACTAATAGAACTATAATAGAAATATATACAAATATCACCGTGAACCCAAGCTGCCTGTAGCCCCTACCCAAGACGGCTCAGGCACAAGTAACTATAGAAGTGTGAGGGGTGGGAAGAGCGAGCAGGTACCATGTTAGTCCCTCCACACTCTCTGTGGCAGTTCCTTTGTTTTCAATAAGCAAGGGACTGGCTCCTACTTTTTCCTTGGAGAAGAGCAGGAATGCCCAGTACAGTCCCTCCCCACATCAGTAATACAGTAGGTGACGAATGCCATACAAACTGCTTCAGACTTATCAGCAGTAGCACAAGTTAACAATGTGGCTGGAGGCTAATACTACTGTATGAATATTCACAGATATAGATAGATAGAGAGAGAGAGATAGAGAGAGAGAGAGAGATATGTGCACATATTAACAGCAGATATTTCAAATCACAAAGTGTTATATGGAGGGAAATCAAATTTTATGGTCTGTCAACTTGGAAATTTGTCTCTTGATTGCTGATATAGCAGAGTAATGGCAAATATAACATTTGTAAATATGCAGGAGTTGGTAACATTTAAACTTAGAGCAAACCCTCTAATTTGTACCGTATCTTTTATCCTGTTACCATGAGCACTCCACACTTTAGCACAATGCTTTAAAATATGGTGATGCTGCCCCTGCTTTGCAGAAGAGAAGCAGAGCTTCAGCAGAATCCACTCCCATATATTAAGCCAAGGAAGAAGAGAAGTGGCAGAGCAGAAGGATGAGACCAGACTTTCCAACTCTGGTATTTTTATCAGTGGGCCCTGTTTTTCCTTCTTGTACTTTTGAAGTCAACAAATTTTTTTTGAACAAATCGTTGCAGGATGTTCTTTAATATCATATTGTCTGGTCAGTCACAAGCTTATTCTGTCCCAATCAGCTATGGCAAAAATATCTTCTGACATCCTTTTCTTTTTGTGATTTACAGGAGAGATAAAGACTGAGATGGTAATGTTCCATATGAGAAAAAAAGTGCCATTTTAGCAGGGAAAATTAATCAGCTAGTGTTTAATTAAAAACAGGATCATAGAAATCACTGATGTAAAAAATAATTTAATTTCCTCTTTCAGTGAGATGCAAATGTCCAATGCAAATGCAGAACAGGGAATTTCTGTTGTTACATGGTCTTGCTGTTGACCAGAAAAACGTAATTTTGCTGCAGTTAACAGTATTCCTGTGTGGCTCACAGAACTAAGGTGATGTGTCTGTAACTTCCACCTGATTCCTAAACGCCTGAACCTGAATCTGAAGTGAGATTTCCTAGGTCTGCCAGAGCATCCTTCCTACTGCAGCACAGCAAGACCAGTCCTATTGACAAAACGTGGGCAAGTCCATCTCGCTGCAAAAAGGTTTGATAGCCCATGAGAATTTTCACAATATTCCTCTCCCTTCCTGCTATCACCCCTGAAGTTAAGCCCGCAAGATCGATCAAAGCATTTATTAAATAAGGGACAGTCAATTCAGGACTCCATACAACTAAACACAAGAGCTAGTTTCTAAAATCATGGGACTGTTAAAAGATTTACTATATCCTAAATCAGCTGCAGAATTATAAGTGAATATTTGGGTAATTGTGTGTGGATCACTGCTTAGTTTCTCTGAATTGTCAGTTCCTATTACATAGTTTAGGCACATATTTATGCATTGCTATCATTATCATTAACTGAGCTTTTAACATCACAAGGACCTGTCCATATTTGATAATACAAGGTCAACAAACTCCAAGTGTTTGTAAAATCTTTCCTTTTCTTTCTCATTTTCTCTCATTGTGTATCTCTCTCCCTCTCTTCTNTTTTTTTTTTTTTTTCTTTTCTTTCTTTTCCTTCCTTTCTTCCTTCTTTCCTCCCTTCAAAAATCATTCAAATTCTGGATAATTCCTCTAACCTGTCTTCGGAATGTTTTAACTGAAAGTCCATACTCTGACTTGGCTTAATGTATTTCTTTGGGTCAAGGGAAAAATCAAGCCAAGAGTTCCGTGTTTACACAGAATACTTCAGCCTCAAAAGGAGTAAATGAAAAGGACAAATTGTCTGAACCTGTCAGTGTTGAGATCTTAAGGATCTCATCCCTCATGCTTTCCCCATTCTGGCATATAGTTAAGATAAATGCTTCAATTTTGACTAGAATTCCAATGCTGGATCCTAGTTTTCCAACAAAGATTTTATGCAACTTAGCACATGACATTTTTAATGCAGAAGAATTTTTATGTGGTAATATCAGATGTACCGGAGCATGTGTGATAAGCTGAAAGTATTCTGAACGTGTTGAAATTCTTGTAACCTGATGCAGCCCAGATGCCCACATCCCACTATTCATTAAGTGTCCACAACTTCAGAAATCCCTGACAAATGCTTTTTCTATCTGTGTAGACAAATTTTTGAAAAAAAGAAAAAAGATGTAACTAGGAAGTGACAGTATAATCCCCCTTCCACACAGGAAGGCAGGCAGGACTTTCAGAAGCACACACAGTGTTAGCATTTATTCCCAGAGAGGCAGTTTCATTTATCATTAACCCCCTGGATGCTGACTTGACTTGTTTGATGCCTGAAAAGGTTGAGTGTCTGCAAAGCTACATCCTAACGTGCTGCTTACTTGATAGAGATCATCTCAACACTTCACAGTTGTCAAGCTTCTTGATCTTTTTATAGTTTGATTTACATAAATGCAAGAGTTTCTTTCCTCCAAATTAACATCCAAGCAATTCAAGGCTTAATTGATTCCCAGCCTGTTGCAAATGCAGCAAGACAAGGCTAAAGATGAGAAATTATACCAAGAAGTGAGTGACAGAAAGTCTGTGTTTATCTGAGAAAATAATTTTGGCACATTCTGCACTAGCTCAGTCAGGGAACAATCTATTATAATAATCCTTACAGGCTCCCAAACAAGTCTGAAGTCCAAATATTGCATTACTTCTAAAACCCCAGAAAGAATCAATAGTCCAGTGATACTGATTCAAAGCAAACTGCTAAAAGCTTAAATCATCTGACTAAAAACGAATGCATTCTGTCTAACTCCGTATTGTGGTTTCCTATTGCAATCTGCAAGGATTCCAATATAAGATACAAATCACCATCAAGTATCCCAAATTAGACAGAAATCTGAATGAACAACTTCTGTCTTGGGCTCTGAGTACAGTATGTCTACTAGATTGAATCACTCAGGGAAAGCTTACTCAAGTTTTACTTGTTTAGAAGGCTAAGCTGCCATATCATGCTCCCCGTACACCGCTCCGACAATGCACTGTCACTGGTTTATAATGCCAATTCCCAGTTTAAGTGAGACCCCAATGCAATTCTCCCCTTTAGAATTATTCTGCCCATTCAATGTTCACTCTACAGCTCCAGTGGCAGCACACTGATCACTCTGCTCTGTCAAAATTTATGGTGATTTTGTGAAAGGCACTCGCTACGCCAAAATTTCCATCCTGCAGAAATACCACATGCATTTCCAAAACTGTAGTGAGGAGGGTGAAGGGATGAAGCTGCTCTTTGTTCAGCATCAGAACCAAATTCCAGCAGTACAAAATTTTCCAGAGAATGGAATTAAAAAATAAATAATAATGAAAAAGAGCTGGGAGAATGTTAACAGAGACTTGTTAATACTTCTGCCATGGCAAGGAGAGTCTCCAGTCAGCCTGACGGGGCTAGCAGTGATGATTGTCAACCAAGCAGTCCACAGCAAGAACCATGTGTGGACAATGCGTGGCCCAGGAATGGCTGGCTGGAAGGTCTGTTCCAGCAGACCTGACCTGACAGAGCTAACAGAAAGCTTCAATTCCATTGAGTAAGCATTTCCCAGTGAAAAAATTACCTCTTAAAACAAAATTTCAACAGCCTCTAAATGCTCAGGCATCACATATCTCCTTGGCTGTTTTGACCTATGTAATAGAATTTGCAGCCTCTCCTATTCTATTTATATTGTATATTCCTCTATAATGCTGTGTAAAATGCTATATTTTAGTCTTATTTTCTTCTCCCCTAGGTTGGTAAGAATTTCGGAATTGCTCTCTAGAAGCCAGTGAATATAGAGCAAGCTTGAAGACAGCCAATACTCTGTCTCCTGTCTCATTCCAAGTGTGCCGTGTTTACTTTTGGCCTGTTCTAGCTGTTTGCTTTCAGCTGTTACTTGGCATATGAAGACAGCTCACTAATGGCCCATTACAAGATCAAAAAAGTATTTAGTGATGGATTGTATTTATTTTGGGTGCACATTCAGATCTCAGAATGGTATAATATGGTTATTTTCTATGCATCTTAATGCAACAGGGGCAGGTTGCTTATATTGTATTTGCATTTTGATATAAATTAATTTTTGGCTTTGTTTGTAAACAGGCATTCAGAAGAACTGAATAGTGGAGTATTGCATATAAACAGAAGGGAAAAAAAGATTTAATATAAATATTCTGAGGATCAAAGGCCAAATGCAGAAAAAAAGATAAAGCTAAATATATTACGTTCTACATATATTACTTTAAATATAGTGACAGATGAGCTTCACAGAACTCCACATGACTAATTCTCTTTACCTCAAGAAATTGTAATGCTTTATGCGCTGAAAAGCAGAGAGAGCACATATATTACATCCACCTTGAGAGCTTTTTGCCATGGTTACAGTGCTAACTGTACTCTGTTTATTGTCAGGTAGAACTGTATTGAGTGCATTTTGTCTGAAGTTTCTATGAGCATGAAGTAATGCTCTACCAAACAATGCTGCTTGGAATATAGAGGTGAAGAGTGTGTACAATGGCTTCACTGATGATTCTAGAAGCATTCTTATGTTTTTGCTGGTTGGTCCTTGTTCACAAAAAGTAAACAGCAGCAGCACCAGATCAGTAGCACATTTAGAGATCCGGCAGCAAAACAGCATAGAGTCCAATTTCTGTCCCCTAAAACTGACTTCATTTTTAAACTTTCGTGCTTTCTTACATCATTGAAGACCTAATTGTTGCAGAGGGCATTGTCGGTTCCCGGTGTTCCAAATTCCTCATCAGCTGAGTATTTTAAGTAGAATTTAAACTTTAACATTGGTTGCTAATAGAAAGGGTAGAAAATGATGAAGTACTAAGAGGCAGCAGTACAAATCTATTGTTTAGCAAAACAGTCTGATCAATACAATTATTAACTTGATGTACTAATTGTAGTCTTTCTTGAGACATGTAATTTTAATGTTAACTTCAAACAGAAAGAGAATACATTGGATTTAAAGACATTGAATTTTCTTTGTAGTACCAAATAAATAAAGTAGCAAACACATTTATTACATCTTGCTCTTCCTTCTGTACTGAGATCAGACACTTCTATTAAAAAAATGTGTTTTGCTGAACATGAATAGCGTTAATCAATTTCTGTTATAATTTGACAATTAAGGCATCTTTTTAAAAGAAATATGTTTCTGAAATAATTTAATCCCAATTCTAACAGTTCTTGCATGTTAAAATTTCATTTATATATATATTAGTTAATAAATTAAAAGATTGCAGAAGCATTTGCTCCCTAAGAGAAAACGATAAGAAACAGAAGACACATTTCTGCACTGGAAAGGAAATACACAGATTACCAAACAGGCCTCTGGGAGAAACCTCTTTGAAAGGCTACAGCAGAGAAAGAACAAAATTATACAAATTGTGTTCAATTAGAAAATTAGGATTTTGAGGGTACATCATTGAAATATGAGCTGAAAGGGGGTTAAAAAAGGACATATAGTCTGTCTTTTTTCCTCCTATCCAGCACTTCAACTGATCATCTTGAGCAATGGCCTTAGCCAGCATGAACATTCCATAAACTGACTGGGCATCTTCTTGAACTATTCTGATCTTTTGGAAACCTTTTCAAAATTCCACCCCTCTCAGTGTAAATGAGACCAATTTCACACTCTTCTATTCTTAGAAAACATGGAGAAGGAAGAATCACTGTTCTTTTTCACAGCTTTCTGATCTGCAAAGGCTGTTATCCGATCTGCTTGCAGCCTTTTTTTTATTTAACTGTTCTAGTTCTCAAAATTAATGACCCCGTTGTTTCCCTTAAAACTTTCTAGTTCTCATTTTCCTTAATTCTTTATTAAAAACATGTACCCAAAATGAACAACCAACATAATGTGATTAATCAAACTCAACCAATGAGATTCTTGTGAAACAAAGGAAAAACCGTTATAAACCTTTTTTCTCCAAATAATTTTTATTCTGGATTGCTGCCAGTTATGTACCACATTTTAGAATGAATATTCTGTAAGAACATTTAAACTCACTTGAAGATAGCCTTTTATGATACACACTTTTAAATTGTTATTCAATAATTTATATATCTGCGTATTAATTATTCAGTGGGTTATTTTACCCAGACGGTTTTCAGGAAAGCTATTAATTGGTTAAGTTATGCCCTTAAAGTGTCAAAGAAGTACCACACCATACTAACCACCTTCTACCAGATACACTGCTCTACAAGCAGATAAATACCTCTTTGACAAAAGTGTGTTAAGAAGCTTAGAAGGAATTGCGTTGTCTAAAGTTTAATGAAATCTTTAAAATTGAGGTCTAAAGATCATCACAATTATTTCCCATCATCTGTTTGTAGAAGAGCTCCAATGTCAAAACAGGAAGATAGGAGCTTATCTCACAATTAACCTCTTGTACTAAACAGTGTTAAAAGTCTGCAGAAAGAAGAAAGTTTCTTCATAAGCATTCTGTGAACATTTACATCACCTTCAGTGTCTAATAAGGTTGTTCTGTTGTCACTCTGAAGGACACAAACGCCCAGTGAGACACCTGGCAAGCAGTGGCAATTAGCAAAGGCTGCTATGATAATGTCACCTGCAATGAAAAAATCCTGCTGAAAATTGGTATCCTGGGCAAAAATAATGCACTATTTTTCAGGTTACACGTAAGATTGACTTTTTGGTTCAGAGGAAGCTTTTGGCTGTTTAGTTTCTCACATGCGTATGAAAGAAGCTGTTATTTTTTCTTGCTAGCATTACCAGACCCCTTTGATCTCTGCTGAGAAGAAAACAGCTTTTAACCAATCTGTGATAACAAAAGTAATTAATGAAATGATTGGCATTGAGTCACTTTGTGTTCCACATTTCACTTTGTCATTACAACTTTTTTTATAGAATCAGTCATTTTCAGAGTGAAAAAATTGCTGGCAACACAAAAAAAAAAAAAGAGGCAAATCCATGCAATTAATGAATACATAAGACTTGATCAAATCTGTCTCCTGTAGATCATATACAACGAGATACTCATTAATATGAAAACTGCAAAGTGAAGAAATTACATTTATCCAATTTAGAAATGTTCTAGAGTTTTTTAATCTATACTTCAGTTACTTCTGATTCCATTTAGGCCTGGATCTTCCAGCTCTTCTGACTACTTCATCCACTATAAATGATTCTCCAAGAACCGTCCACGTAGAAGGAATATGTGTAAATGAGCACATCAGATTTGGAGAGGCCTACCACGAAAGTCGCAGTTCCACTCAGATTTTTGGTAAATTTAAAGTAAATTACGGGAAAATTATCACGTCAGGACAAATGGAAACAGCTTTTGTTTTTGAGATTAGCGATAACATCACTAGCTTTCCAATACACTGAAATTTTTTCTCCTAGAGCATCTTAAAAGTATTGACAGAGACTTCTTCATCTTTTCTGGAGGCCTCTTTTCATACTAGAGCTTTCTTGCATTTATCATCCTCTGAAGAAAACTAGAAAGCACAGTGATTTCCCTGCGAGAAATTCAAAACAAATAGAAAATATGAAAGCTCCAGTGAGAGCAGTAAATACAATAATAAGATCAGGTTTTATTTTAAGTTGAACTTTTCTGTCCACAAAATTCTTGTCCGAGGCAGGATGAAATTAAAGCCTTCCCATGCTGCCCAAGGGTGAGAGTCAGCCATGGCAACACCACTGAACACCACTATTCTTCCTTGATACATAAGACAAGTAGTAATAACAGAATATCTTTTGATGTCAAGCAGTACTGATGAGAGGAACAGTGGATAGACTGTTATTGGGAGTACTTAAGGTAAAACCACAGGGACAGTCCCAAGGAAAAGTGAAACTGATGAGAAGGAAGACAGGTAGAGAGACCAAAGAAGTCTATAGTTATAAGTTTTTTCATATGCTTTTTCTTCAAGACCAGTTCACGCTGTTATCTTTGACAGTCTTACAAATCAACTAGGGTCATTAGAAACTGGTGCAAAAGAATACTTCAGAAGTGCAAGGTATTTTTTACACAGAGAAATTGTATCAGAACTAAACATTCATTAAAACCAGAATTCTATTTTACACTTGTTTTACAACTCCTGCAGCCAATTGAGTATAATGGCTGGAAAAACACAAAAGTGATTCAAATATGTTTCAGCATCATTATTCAAGCTCATACATTAAAAATAAAAAAAAAAAAAAAAAAAAAAAGAAAAAAAAAAAGATATTTCTTTATAAACAGAAAGGGTCAGAACTTTTACTATTATCAAATATGCCTTCATTTTTCCACAAATAGAATCCTGGTCTGTCTTGGATACAGCCAGTTCCTAGTTCCAGCAGGCACACCCGAATTGGATTTTGCCTTAGCACTCTCCCTAACCCTTGGAGAACTCTGCTACTTCTGAACAATGTGCAGTCATCCCTCCAGAAGCCGTCAAAGTGGCATGGGACTCCTTAAATTACGTCTGTCTTACACTTGGCCAAAGAAAAGAAAATGTTTGTTTAAAAAACATGCAACCAAGCTGAAAGTCTTCTCCTATCACAGTAAGCCTCAGAATCATAGAATCATAGAATTGTCCAGGTTGGAGGGGACTTTTCAGATCATCAAGTCCAACCCTCAACCTAACACTGACAAAAACCATCACGAAACCATAATGCTAAGCACTACAGAAGCAAATCCACTCAAGTCAGTGTTTTCCTGTGCTCAGAAATAAAGACGCCTCCATCAACGAGCAAAGGTGAATTTATCTGCTTTCAATTCAAGGGTAACAGGTAACAATCCCCGTTTCGGGCTCTGCTGAGGTCTCTATGGACTCAGGCCATTTTGTTCTCTTCTTGTCAGGAGTTGTGATAGATCTCCAAACCACACTTTCAGTCTCATCTACTTCCTGATCATGCTCTATGGAGCAATATTCCCTTCTGAGGATCGATTGAGGGAGTTGGGATTGTTTAGTTTGAGGAAGAGTAGGCTGAGGGGAGACTTCAGCACTCTCTGCAACTGCTTGGAAGGGCATTGTAGAGAGGTTGGTGCTGGTCTCTTCTCACAGGCAATTAGCGACAGAACAAGAGGGAATGGCTGCAAGCCATTAGGCTTGATACTAGGAAAAAAAATTTCACAGAGAGAGTGGTCAGTCAGTGGAATCAGCTTCCCAGGGAGGTGGTGGAGTCCCCACTCCTGACTGTGTAGAGTAGATTAGATGTGGTGTTGAGGGATATGGTGTAGGGGAGAACTTGTAGAGTAGGGCTGATGGTTGGACTTGATGATCCCAAGGGTCTCTTCCAACCTAAATGATTCTATGATTCAGTTTTGTCAACAGTTTCATTAATCAACAGTTCAACCAAATATGATAAGAGATGGATTGTAGTTCTTTGGTAACCTTGTAGCATCAATAAGTGTTCATTGAACATCCTGATTTGAATTTAACCCTGGTTCTTTCTTGCACTTAGTGTTCAATTAATACCTAGCTTCCAAAGGAAGCCATCCAGTTAACTTCCACAACCTCATGTATTAGTAATCTAAATAAACAAAATGCATTCAATTATTCCACTGGTTCAATTTAGTGTTCCAAAACAAGGAAATAGATATGTGAAGCTCAACATCTATGCGTAGTAAGCTGGTCACTTTCAGTCTGCTTTTAAAGGCACAGAATCCTCCACTATTATGGTAGCTTCACTGATGTTTCTGCAGACACAAGCAATGTTTTTCATTTGAGTTCTAAGTTTTTCCTTACTGTTAGAGAGTTTCAGTCTGCCAGTTTTGAGACACAGAGCGGAGACACCAGGTGAGACGACCACACCTGGCCCTGACAGGTTACTTCTCTGCTAAGGATAAGGTTAGTGGGGCCAGTTTTCTCAAGGCTGCAGCCACTCTTTCCCAGTGATCTGAGGGGACCAGCGCAGCCTCAGGTCACAGGGTGAGGCAGAACAGTTCCTTGTCTGCAGCTCGACGTAACCCAACATACTGTTCCATTTCAATCCGAGCTATCAATTATTGATTCCAAGAAGCTTTAAACAAGGCTTAAGGCCAATCCACAGAGGCATTTGGGTACCAAGTCCCCTGTGAGATGAATAATCGCTAAGCGCCAACGTGTCTCTACTGAGAAATAATTCAAACACAACCCTTTAAGACACAAAGGGTAAAATTTCCTTTAGGCTCCATATGAGGGGAATAGCATATTTTCTAGCAGACACACAGAAGGAAAAGAATGCTCTTGTGAAAAAAATAGTATCTCCTAATATAGCCAATAAACAAAAATATAAGAAGAGTCACAGAGGATTTTGGTACTTCACATTGTATCATTTTACACACAGAAATACAAATGTGTTCATCTGCAGTAAAATCAAAGCCCTAAGAAACACATTGCAGAATTATAATCCTCTTTATAATGTCATATTAATGCAATAAGATAAAGAACACAACCAGACAATCATTATGTTCATCATCTCATACAATCAGTTTTTCTTACCTTATTTAATTGTATTTTAATAATTTCTATAGACTACCTAAATAACCTGCTTTTCATAGCAAAGTACAGATTTTTAATTTTATAGATATATATTTACACATTTTTGATTTTTATAGATATCCATTTTAGCTCTTTGTAATAAAGCTGCACCTTCTACCGTTGTCAGACAGATGGAAAAGGAAGGAGAGACCTAGGCAAACGATATAGAAGTAGTATCTGAAATAGAGGAAACAATGAGAACCTTGAGTCCTTCATCTCAGCACCCCACATGCCATTAAACATGCCGTATTTAGTCCCTGCCGTATCAGTGATGCTACAATGAAGCCTATAGCCTTTTTTTCCATATTGGTTCAGCTCTGGTATATCACTTTCTGTTTTATATAAAAGACCTTAGCATGCTGATACTTCAATTTAACTTTTTTCCTGGATCGTCATCTCATTTATATGGCCTTGTTGTGATAAGGGACCATTTCCTGGAAACTGTTCTTGGCATTTAAATCAGATTTAAGATGTTCCCTTACAGTTATTTGCATCCTAATCAGCAAGTCCTTTACTTTCCTGTGGGAATTTATCGCCATCCTTTACCCCTACTGCAGCTTATCACTTCCCATATATCAAGAACGTCCTTTTTCCTTCAGATCCCTATTTACCTAACTTGCTTGTACTAATTTCCTCACAAATCATCACTGCTTACCTGAGAGGTAGCTGCCTTAATGACTCTGCTGTATTTAGCTTCAGTGAGAGCCACTGAAGGAAAAAGGAGGACATGGTTTTAAAAAGCTTCTAATGTTCTTAACACTCAATCTTTAAAAGCTTGATTTTTCAGAAAGCTCCTAGCAATTACTCTCTTTGATTAGGTATTAAAGCGATTGTCTCAAATGGGATTAATTCAAAAGCACTGGTTTGGATAAGTTCCTAATTACTTGTGATACCAATAAATCCTTCTAAAATGACTCTATGATGGACAGTAAGCATTTGTTTGGATTCTCAAGTCTGTATTCAAATACATAATCGCATAAATAAACTGATGTGAATAAATAATCCCAGAAATAAATAATTTTTCTTTCATCAAACATTAAAAACATACTGGTTTTCAAAATGAACTGAAGGAATTATTGTTACAGAAGCTTCCATTTCAGGTCATGTTTACCTCCTCTGCCAAAAGTTTGTGAAGGGCAAACTGCATCTATTATGTATGATTCTTAATTCCCTGTGAAAAATGGCACGTGTGCTTTCCTGTAACTGTAGAGGTGAGAATGGGTTCCTCAGCATCTACCAGTGTGAAAAGGCTCTGCTCACTGTTTTGCTGAACATACTCTAACCAGTATTAGCTATCAACATACTGGTGATTCACATAAAGAAACAATCCCTGCAAGTCTTAAATAAAATTCCTGGTGAAGATAGATAGAATATCATTAGACAAAAAGTGGTTTGCCATATCAAAATAGAACTTTTAGAATACATTTTACACTACCTTATGGTTCGGGGTTTGTTGGTTTTTTTATCCTAAACATTAATGCCAAGCTATATAAAATGTGATATGCAACATATTGTCTATGAAACTTTGTGTTCAATACCTACTCTTTTAAATTGATTATGGATTGTAAATCAGAATTTAGTTGGAAAGAAAAGTTACATACATCAGGAAAAAAAATGATACCAAGTTACTTCCCCAAAACTTAATGAAAGAAATGAAAAATTTAAAGAAAAAGAAAGAAGACACTTCTTTACAGTGATAAGGGAAAATCTTCACTCTTCCACCAATAGTGAACACAGACTAACCTCCTATATGCATACCTGATGTCACTGCAACAAGCTCTAACACATTTCAACTAACAATGAATCACTTGGATTCTGCAAAAGCAGTTTTGAGATAGCCAGCTCTATTGATTTTATATCCATAGCTTAAAAAAAATGGCTTCTGTGCTTTGATCACTCAAGGCATTAACTTTGTAGCCATGCCAATCTGTCATTTCACTGCCCCTCTAATAGCATCCACATAACCACTACACTAATTACCAGAAGAGTGATCAATCTGAACAGCAAAGCAATCTTTTGTATTTCTATTAAAAAATCAGTTCCATAAACTAAAGTTTTGGAAGAGGATAGCTATCTTATTCTACATCAGTTTCTGACTAGTATTTAAAGGTAAATGGCATCGAGTCAGAATGGTAAAACCTAAGAGAAACTTTCATCCCAGTTATATTCGAATTTTGCTTTATCCAACTAGAAAATCAGAAAGAGACTGCAGTAAAGGCTCCGACTGAGAGAAATTAAATTCAAAATTGGGCTTTGGGCAAAAAATGCTGTAGAAGAGCAAAGCCTGTTTCAGCGAAGAGAAGGCTATCAGCTCTTGGAATACCTTCAAAATCTCTATCACCCAGTGGCAAACAAGCACCCATGTTTCTAGAATTAACCAGCTTCAGGGGTTACCAAACCTTTCACCTTAGGGTTCAGCAATTAATTGTAACTTTGGTTGGGAAGAGGTGAAGTTCAACAATGAAAACGGAAGAGACTTGCAGGAAAACTTACATGATGACTCTCAATATATCTCTAGCATATTAACCCCTTGTCAGGAAGAGAATTTTAATTTAGATATTTGCAGCCCATCAGGGAGTGCCAAGTGCCCAATTACCCAGCAACTGCTAAGCAATATTGATGTTCCACTGCCAAACACCATTCTGAATTTCACTCAGTAATGCTAGGAAGCATTCAAAAAACTGTCTTGCACCTTGCTTCTCCACATATTGGTACAAATAAACGAGGTTTCTTTTACAGCAGGAGAATGATATTTCACTCATGATCTTCAGAAGAAGTAGAATGACTGCTATCAGCAGAAACTGCAGTCATAAGGTCATGACGATTTAGATATAATTTCAATTATATTTCCTGTTTCTTTTGTGATGTTGTCCTACTAACCTTTAAAGAAATCACATTTGCAAAAAAAAAGGAAATGCCTTGAGGAGAAGAACAGTAACCATAGATTTATGTATTATTTATGGATCTACTTCTCAAACTAAAGGAACTAGAAAAATTAATACATTCTCTGCCTGAGGTTATGCATCAGTAATAATACATCAGGTTTAATAATACTAACCCAAACCTACCATAAAATTCAATTGATTCCTGCTTTCAACAGGTTTTTTGGTAGTTTTGAATTAATACCTCCATTAAAGCAAAAGTGGAGTACTCTACATTATTTTACCCCTGGCAAAACTTGGCAGAGGTTGGAGCAATACCTTGGAAAACATTTCATGTGTCCCACAGTTCAGGCAGAAGTAAGTCTGAGTATCAACTCTGTTGTGTACACAGACATGAAACAAATAGGATAAAGCCATGTGCCACAATACCATTTGGCAGCGAATTCTCATTGGACTTTTAACTGCAATTCATCACCCAAAGTGTTGATACTCATACCAACAAGACGGTCCATCGTTCAAAAAAGCAGAACACTGCTTACAAATACAACCTACATGTGCTGCCATTACATTTTCCTCCAAAAGGTCTGAGAAAAGGAAAATCACTGACCAAGGAAACAGGTATCAGCAATGAGGAAAGCTGTCAATATTGAGGATATGCCTTTGGGCAAGAAAAAGAGGTTCTTCATCATCTTTCAGTGTGCCTTAGGCTTCTAGCATGAGGCACAGGAAAGAAAGGTCAAAAGATTTTCATTACTGCTTGACACAATGCATTTCCTTTCAGCTGAAAACGGTGTGCTACCCCCTTGCTGCAATGGATATTTTTGCTATCTGATATACATCAACATAAATTATAGCTATAGTCAAATAAACTGCTGAAGCATAAAATAATTCAGGCTTGGAAAAGAGTACAGAGTACTTTTTGCCTGTACTTGGGAGCTTCACCCAAGAAGAAATGTGTATCTATATATCGGGGAAAATCTTGCGAAAATATGGTGGCTTCAGGGTCTTTTCTGGTCAAATGTTAAACATTATGAGAAACTCAAAAGTCTTCAGTTCCAGGGTGTTCTCACTCCCACCTTTATACTGCGACCATTAGACCACATTCTTACTTTCATTAGGTTTAGCAGAAAATGCATCACTTGTTTCAAATGGTCAATATGGTGCTTTAACTGTTGGGACATATGTCTTCCCTGGGTATACCACACATTTTATGATTTTTAAAGAAGTTGGGTTATTTCACCATGCTCAGTGGGAGTCTAAAGGAGTTAAGGTGCAGTATTATGATTGCTCTTGCATTCCCTGAAGTCACGAATTTGTAGCATTGTGTTTTTGAAAGTATTGGTTCTGATCCATAATGGCAAAAAGTATGTGGAGAGAGGACAGTTATATTGCTTTTGTAAGTCAGGAAAGGAAATGTATTCTTCTTTACTCACCATATGTAAAGGCTATTAAAAGTGTCAAAAATGAGGTTTAAAGTCAAAGCAGTGACACTGCTAGCTCAATTGAAATCAGTACATGTTCCCGTTCAGAGGAACAGCAATTTCATCTCTGCATTATCACTCTCACCACATCAGCATCAGATGTCTTAACCTCTTTGTGCCTCAATTTTCCCACCTACAAAGTGACAGGAAATGACACCAAGGATAGCCAATTGACAATCTGGCTATCCTTAACCTTTCAGAACACCCTGTCAATTGTGCAGAGGAAAAGTGTATTTTTAGATCATAGACATCATCAAAGTCCCAACATATCTAAAGCCATCATAAGTAAAATCCATTTGACTTCAGTGGGAATCGTTCATGCTTGATAAAATAGGGATGATGCACAGAAGCTTCTGGGCTCTTTGAAGTGGCTGTGGCTCATCTGCATCTGAACAAATTCCACCTAGAGAGGAAATACTTTTTTTTTTTTTAAGTATTTAAACCTGGAATGTACTGGGTCTAGTATTAGCTGGAAACCATTCCACAATTAAAACTGTTAACAAATTCCACAAAAAAAAACCATTCTCCAATATTGAAATTCACTGAAATTACAGGAGGAAAAAAAAAGACCATTCTGTTTTAACATAGAGCTGATGTAGAGTATTGACTGCTATGTGGAAATCGTACTACATGCTTGATTTTCCTGTCCACCTGCTGTTGGCCTCAAGGGTTAGGAGGACATTTGTCTTAACCCAGTACCACCGCTTACATGTGTGAGTTGTGACATAAACGACAGAGGAACTACCGCTTGGGTTTTCCAAGTGCACTTGACTCCAGCATTGTTTTGGTGAGTGCTACATTCTCGTTTGGTCATGATTTATAGTGGTTGCCACAGTAAAGCCTATAAGACAGATCATTAAGAAAGTACATATGCTACAATTCACTAGGTATCAATGAAATGGAAACTGCTCTCACAATAACTTTAAAATACTGTGGATTCCAAAAAGCATTTGAACTCTTGTAATTTTAAAGAAAATGCTTGTAATGCTCAATATCAGTCTCCTAAGATCTCCGAAGAATGCACAACGAATCAGTAACTCTTGAGCAGTTCTGGTTTGTTCGGTATTTAAACAGTTCAAATCCAAGGACTTCACATTACCTGTGTCAATTTTGTCATGCAACTTGTTATCATATGTATTCAATTTCAGCATATTAAGTATATTTATGAATGCAAATGTTCTGACCTCAAGATTTTATAGGTAAAACCAAAGAAAATATGACCTTTAGGAAAAACAAAAGGAACCGAGCTACTCAGCAGCTACATCAAATTCTTAACAGAAAAGAAAACTTCATGGAAGTTTAAAGTGAATATAAAGCTATTTTTAAATTAAAGGTCAACACCAAGAGCTCTCTGAGAAGTAAAATTATAGTTCAGCAAGAGCAATAATAAGCTTCCAAAAGTTCCTAACTTGGCAAGTTTTAACTTATAAAGGAAAACAGAATGAAGGGAACATATCTTTGTGCTTGAATTTCCACTGAGTAAACAAGCAAATGATTTCTTGAGCTCTGCCTCTTTCTTAGATCCTGGAACATCTGTGAGCAATGTTTGATCTCCGTGAAAGAATCCACTTGAAATAGACAAAAATATTCTTACAGTGTAGATTGACTCTAAGAGCTGTCAGTGAGGTTTGCCTTCTCCATGCCCCTCAAGCCAACTGGACCATATAGCATTGGGTCCAGCTTCGGCTGGATTTCATGTGCAATCAATAAAAACTGTTCCAATGAGCTCTCTGTGACCAAGATCAAGCCCATTTAGCAGACAAACTTCTCTGGTAAGAAATTAGAATTTATCAATGCCTAAACATGCATTTGATATTGCATTCTGAAAAGCCCATTTATTTGGGAAGGATGCTCACGTAAATAAATGTTAACATGTAAATTCGGTGTGGAAACTGAGGCATAGAATTCTATTTTTTTTATTACTTGCACACAGAAACCAAAACCTAAACAACACAATAATGTGTGACAGATGCTCAAAAGCATGAAAAAATTGAACCAAAAGGATATCAGCAATGGATTCACTCAGTTTCAAGAGAAATAATTTCTAAAATACATAAATATAGTAATTTACTCAGGACACTTGCTGAAAAAGAAATCAATTTTCATATTCTTGTATACTGTTTCAGAAGAGAAGAGATAATTTAAGCGACATTCTTATATAGCAGATTGTCTCTGAGACTATTGAATCAAAAATGTAAGAGCAAGGTAGAGGAAAATAAAAATAAATAAAAATTGAAAATTCGGAGCAATTTTCTCTGTGTATTAAATATATTTATAGGAGTTCTAATCAAAGAACTACTTATTGGTAATGCGTATTTTCTTTTCCGATTTTCAGATCACAACCACTTTGCATATTCATCTACAGAATATATTCTGTACCCAACTGCATTACCCATGTATTACCATCTATCAAAGAGATCTGTATTTCTGAGAAGAGCATTTTCAGTTGCAGGCAGCATCTGCTGTTTTGAAAAAGCAAGGTATATTTTTTTCCTGTATGCTTTAACAAGTATAAAGGCTTTGAAAGCAACAGCCATCCCTGAAAGAGAAAGGGGCACAGCCTATTCTGCCATCATTATAAGAATAGAGACTGCAGTAACATCCCAGTGTTTTCACTGTGAACTGACCGCTCAAAAAATGGGAGACTTAAACCTGTGTAAAATTCATCACTGTTGTGCTGCTGATTGATTGGTTTTACAAAGCAACTCTCCTAGATATATTGCTTCCTACTTCATCTTGAGACTACCTGGGAGGGACAAAAAAAAAACAAAACCCAACCAAGAAAAAAAGCCATTGCACCATTGCAGAATTCCCTAACAGCTATATATTCCTGCTCTGTCTCAATCAAATCCCTGCCAGGACCAAGATGAGCCACTCTGGAGTTGTGTGTGACAGAAGTCACAGCATAGTGAGCAGGGTGTATGATCTTTTCCTTTGGCCCTGCTGCAGCAGCCACGTTTGTGTAGTCGCAAATGCCACTTCTCTCCAGTTACCACCTCAAATTTTATGATTTGCTGCTTAAAAAGGCCTTCTCTCAGAGTAGTCAAGTTTCATATCCATGAAGAAATGTAAAAAAAAATTGCATGCTAAAAGGAAAAATGATGAGCCAACCAGAATGGGAGCAGAATGCTCATGCTCCAAGCACTGTGCATGTTATTCATGTCCTAGGTATAAGGAAGCATGAAAGAGATTTTCTAAAGTTAAGTAAGCAGGAATAAGGTGTAGAACACAGTCCCTTCCAACTCCTCACCCTCCCTGTACAGAACAGTCAGCAAGATGTTTTTCTAAGCTTCTCACAAAATGCTTTAATACAAACTTGTGAAATAAACTCGTGGTTTTGTGAGATTTACGTGCAGAATCACAAGCCAGTACAGAATGGCAACTTGATTTATAGTAGTCAAATTAATAAATATTACTTTTCATATTGGGGAATACATATAAAACCTTATGCATTCCATTTTTCATGATTCACATGTACCCCAAAATGCCAAAATTAATCTTATTGACATTATTATTCCCACATCCCAGAAGCAGAAAGTAGGCTGCATCAAATTGTTTTAATGCATAAGNACACATTGAGAAAATTGATCTTAATCTGAGATACAAAACCATCATGATTGTTCCAGCTGCACTCAAATAGGCATAAGTAAAACCACAGACATTTTGGAGTATGAAAAAAAGTAAAACATTATGTATTTGTGACATTTGCTGATATTTTACTCTCCTCTTCCTTACCCATTCTTCCTGTTCCCACCTGTGCATTCATGCCAGTATCAGCCTGTGGAAAACTAATCTCACAGGGAAAAATTCTATACTGACCCAGCACAGAAGTGGCTCAGGCAGCAGCAAGCTCAGCCTGGCATCCCTGGGACCACAACCCAGGTAAGAGTTCCAACAGCTTTGTCTTGAAGCCAGTCTGTCTCTGTCCCTGGTCGTCTGCACAGAAAAGTTCCTGCAAAAAGACTCAGAGATGAAGCAAATTAAGTGGAACAGGAACCTGACCACACTTCCCCAATTTCATCTGAGCCCACTGGACCGTTACTAGCTACTGCAAGAATTAATTTTCCCTTCTCAACATTCTATCCTGGACTGCAGATACTCCACCTATTAAAACTTTTACTCAGCTCCATCTGTGAAACTTTTTCAGTTTCATCAAAACAGCATATCCGTCATAATAAAACCTGGTTTGTTATGTAAATTAGCTGTATTCTTCAGATAATGACGTCACCATACACAGCCCCATATTTCTCCCACTCCTCCAGCAAACACACAAATCCAGTGAACTCGAAGGGCTCAAGAGCGCAAGGGCCTCAATCCCATTTAATCAATAGGGTTCAAATTTATAGGCCTCCAGCTGTTACATCACCTTAGGAGGCTATTATATTTACAATGCTGAAATAAAATGAATTACATTTAATATTTTAATAGTCATAATTCAGGTAGATTAAGTCTGTAAAGGTCTGGGTCACGTTTTAAGTAGACAAGGTTGCTTATCTGTTGTGCTATTTGTGAACTTGAAATACGAAGGAATTTAGTACTGTGTATACTCTAACCTTTACAGTATCAACTACATGATTTGAAACAGAAAACTCAAAATTATCTTTAGATCAAAATAACACAGCTCTCATTCATCACAATTCTGACAGGTACAGAAATATCTTCATGGCAGTACAATGCCACTCTTAGATCCTATTCTTCCAATTATTATATTGACGTGAAGGGAATGAACTAATATTTTCACTAGAGAAAGTGCCCATGAATTTTATCCAGCTGTCTCAGGCAAAAGACTTTCATTTTTCTTTGAAACATTTATTAAGAAATAAACACACATCAACAAGAAAACAGCATCTGAAACAAATTTCCAGAGCCCATGCATTTGGCCCACACATCCCCGATTAAAGGCATTTGTAACCTATGCATAAGTTCGAGTATAATTGAAACTTATGACCTTCAATATATTATTACATATTGATTCTGCCAATTTGTACTCATAGGATGAAAAAGAATTTTGTGGTAAATTGCACTATTATTGAAATCAAAGATTTTAGTTTCAGAAGCAAAGGTTTAGAGAAGCAGCTAGAATAATTGAGCTTATTCAGATACGAGATTCTGGATGTGTTATGAATGCAAAGCAGCCTCTGATTGCATAAACCTTAACACAACAATCATGGAAGTAATTGATTTCACACTTATAGGTTTTGTTTCTCATTACTAGGCAAAGGCAGTGATCATCTCATTTTGTTTCAATGCAAGAAATGATAATTGGTGCTAATTATTTAATACAGGGTATCTTTACTGGTTTCTTAGGTGCTTTATTTTCTGGATGTCTCAAATTTTAAGAAGTCCTCAAGGTGCAAACCAACTTCTCTCATAATTGTACAACTTTTATTTTCTTTATATTCTCTACTGAAAAGAAATCAAGAATAAAAACTGAGTTTGCCATGACAACTGCTGTGATAAGATTTCCACATATCTGGAAAAATTATCCCTTCCTGCACTAGGTGGGGAAGAATGAGGGCAGGGACAGGCACTATTGGTAACAATGCTATTTTAATAATAGTGAGAAACAAAGTGTAAAATGCATTTGAATTGTTTAACCAGTCCTGCTGCCTATGAAACCAATGCGCTTTCTTCCTTCTAAGATATCATTTAAAACAGATTTAAACTTCATATAAATACAAGTATTTTTCTTGGCTCTGGTTGGCCCTGGAACGGCATTGCAAGACAGATATGAGTTGAGGCAGGTCTGAGTGGTTTAATGGCACCATACGTTGCAGTGCATACAGTTAAACAAGCTTCTTTCCCATATCCTTCACTCCGCATCTGCATTCACTCCCACCCTACTATTACTTCAATTTCTTAATCTCTGGCTTGCCAGGTACACCTGCCAACATCTGATTAAATTGAAACATGAAGCATTTGTCGTAAATGGTGTATGACCAGGATAATAAATCTCGTATCAATATTCTGAATTTTCCTTGGCGGTTCAGATTCAGCCAAACACTGACACACAGCTTCAATTATACACATGGTTCAGTTCAATATTATGTGAGTGTGCCTGATTCTGGGCGTCCTGTTGGGATTTTTGGGAGCAGCTGTGCAGGGCACATAGCTCTATGCTTCTCAGTCACCCCAAAAATATCCCAAGGCCTTGGAAATCTCTACTGTTCACCTATAATATAACAGAACCTCTTCCTTTCCTTTATGAGAGACATCACAATTAGTTCTGCCTAATGCAAGAAGACCACACATTTAAATTAAACTTACTTGATAATACTTATTGAACTGAATGGAGAATGGAAATATACTTAAGTCGCACCTTAAAATATAAAAAGACCATGGTAATATTTAGCAACTCTGCTTTAAAATCAATTTAAGGAAAAAAAAAAAAGGAGAAAAAATTATTGAATTGATGTATTTTTCAAAAGGTCCCTCTAAAAAAGTTAAATAATGAATCCTCCCTTATATATGTTTATATTGAGGGAGTCATTGTGGATACCAGATCATCAAGCATCTGCTTTAAGAAGGAGTTATTGTCTTCTGTTCAATGCCAACTCTTTTCTATCGTACACAACTGTTAGCAAGAATACATGTCATACAGCCATAAACGTACACAATCCAATAGCAGTCACTAGAATAACTATGCACAAATATTTTACCAAAATATCACCCACTAAGTCACAATCTTTCAGGGAATGGCATGTTTTTTCCACTGAATACAGACTGTGATTGATAGTGGGGTTTCCTCAGAGCATTATCGAGTCTTTTCTTCCTGTAAACCCAATCCTACAGGGGCTGGGCATACATTACTGAACCTATTTTGTGTGCAGACTTTGAAATCCATCATAAGCCTGTCTGTTGATGAGTTGTTTTGTGTGTTGTACGATAAAGAAACAAGAATGACAAAACCAATATCTTTTTATGCTGAGAAAAGGGGAAGGAATCATTACAATATATCTCAACTCACTTTACAAAAGTGATCATAACATATTTTTAAACTGCTTTTTTCCTCCTAAATATTACATAAATGGCCCTGCGGTACTAGTACTTTAAATTTTCTTCAATGAGGCTCTGCTTATAGAGAGCTTTTTCTACTCTAGAAGACACAAAATTGTTTTGTTCTGTTTTCTAAATCTGTTCTGTTTTCTGCACCCCCTAACTGGAAACTAGCCATATTGAGTGTTTAATACTTCTCAGGACTGCCACAGGGCTGTTTTAGTTGGGAAAACAACTTAAGGTAAATTTTTGATGGTATTTTTTACTCTGCTATGCAAAATTGCTACCAATTTGGGGTTTGGGGGGGGTTGTTTGTTTGTTTTGTTGGTTTTGTGTGTGTTTGGTTGGTTGGTTTTTTTAAGAAAAAAAAAAAGATTTGGTCATCTTAAGTAGCAGGACAATCTTCATGAAACACTTTCTGGGTTAGAGAATGGGTCTGTTCCTCACATCCATTTGTTATATACTGTTCTTTTTACAACATATGAAGGTTTGAAACCCTCTCTGTAAACACCTGCTTTCTAGAAAAAGAATTCTAGGAGCGGTAATATCAGCACATTAAGCACATCGAGACTTGTGCTGATTCCTAGAGTATATTTCCATCCCAAAACTGACCAAAAACCAAGCTCAGAGACTGGTTGGTATGTGGTGGTCATGCAGTCTGACAGCTCTGTCAGGCTGCATAGTTTTTACCTCCGCAGACTTTTCCAGAAGTCAATTTAGACACTACCCAAACTGTACTACTTCTCTGGCTCAATCCAATCAGGGAAATACTAGCACTCTACTAAAGTGCCTTCCACCTCATAAAAGGTCAAGGTTAATAGTGCTTCCCACAGTGTGCATTGCTGCCACTCACTTCATTCCTCTGTGAGACTGAAGAGACTCTGTTGGCGGCTTGGGTCAAATTTGAAATGTAGCATCTTCATTAGATGATACCTCGAGACACATTCAGCCAAGTAATGGAGTATTGTGCTGGTGATGAAAGTGTGTTTTAAACATAATTGGAATTCTTCTTTCATGTTTCCCAAAGGATTCTGTGGAGATACTACTGACAAAAACTACTTATTATTACATTATTTAGCCAAACAGGAGATGGAAGTACGATTTCTTACAGCATGATCAGCCTTTGGATAATGCTCCAATTACCATGAGCTACATTTTCCTTTGGCGCTGAAATGGTGAAAAGTGGGCTCTGGCACTCTGACATGCAGCTCTATCACGATGGGAAGATTAAGCAGAGCTTTGTTTGGAAATCATAGTGCACTGTTCTGGAAGCATGTGATACATTGTTTTTACATTATTCCTAGCTAAAAAAGTGAAAGAATCCAAAAAGCAAAGCAAAAAGAAGGAACAAGAAATGACCATCACGAACAAGAAAAACACCAGGCTCTCAGCACCGTGCTTACAGTTCCCAACTCATTTTACTAACACAAAAAATGCTGTTGTCTAATGACCGTGTTTCCTCAGACGTGCAGTGATGGGGAAGTAGACAGTTCCTTTCTAAGGAAACAGTTATCTTCTAATATCCTTAAATAAAGTTTGCTTTTTAAACTTTTCCTCTAAAACAGCTGGTATTAACCTCTGTCAGCGTCAAGATAAATGGGCCTAATCTTACCCAATATACTAATTCTTTTCTTCCTATTAATTTCAATCTAGCCAATTTAAAGGCTATGGGAAATCTATTTTCTGTTGCTTTTCAATATTGATTATTTTGAAGGGTATAATGGAATGGGGAATCAGTTACTAAATCTTATTCTTTAATCTTGGGGCATCAGTGTCAAGGTAGTTAGGTGATTTTGAAGTTCTTGCCCTCTGTATTTTTTGAGCTCATGCATATGGTGATTAATTCATACCTGGCAATACTGGCAAAGCCAGTGGACCAAATTATAAACACAGTACTGTAATTAAATTTATACAAAAAATATCCGAGTTTTTCTGACTGTATCACATCAGCTTCTATTATCAAAAATAGAAGAATAACTTGATTCAGGGATACTCAAGGCATCAAGAAGTACTGATCATAATGCATATAACTGTGCCTTGATGGGCTTCTGCAAAATCAATAAATGAGTATAGTCAGCAGGGAATTAATTCAATTAAGTTAAAAGCTATGAGACTCAGTCAATACGTAGAGGAGGTACATTCAGTAGCTAGACCGCACCAAAGATCCCTGAAATGTTCCTTCTTTTAACTGATGTACAACATAGTATTTCACATATTTATAATACCACTTATTAACCTGACTTCATGACTAATGAATTTTGGCTAAAATACTCAGTGACAACTTATTTTGGCTTGTAATTAAAAGACTTATGTATGAGCCTCTCGTCTTTATATTGTTATAAGCCACAGTGGTGGTTCTGTAAGAAGCTAAACTTTGCTTTAAAAATACAAGCCATATGAGGCAATGTAATGAGGAAAATGTTGAAAATTGAGATTAAATAAAGGTAAGAAAGGTAAATGAAATATCTGCCAAACAGTTTATTAGCAATGTGGGGTGCAGGGCTGAAGAAGAAGTAGACTTCACTACAATAACGTAATTTCTAGAGAAAACATTTAAGAAGTGACTGTACAACCTAAATGGGGCAAACATAGTAAAATGAACTACCTAAATGGTGACTCTGCTACACATATTAACTATAAATAACATCCCGTGGTATACCATGTATTTTTTAATGACTGTCCTCTGGTCAGCCATAATATTTTCATAACAGATGTAGCTTATTTTAAGAACTTATTAAGGAAGAAAGGAAAGATCTGACCTTCATTTAGCTAATGGTTACATTTCATATGGGATCTACAACAAAGCTGCTTTACTTATTTCAGTTTACAAAGAGAAATGATTAAGAGACTCGGCAATTGAAGGGAGGCAACCTACTGTAGTAGGGGCAAACATGCCTGCACCCAGACTCAGTGGAGCAGCACCTTGTGGAGCTACTTGAGCTGGCTGTGGTGAGTTATCTCTGGAGACAGAAGCACAAAGGCTACCTCAGTATGGTGCTTTGACTAATTACCCTTTCAGGGAGGCAGAACTAATTACTTTGGCTTGAGCCCAGATGGATATTGTTTGCCGGGCTCAAAGTGCAGCACAGTGCTGCACAGTCTGCTGGAGAGACTTTTGTGTTTGTGTGATTATCTACACCATGGCATTGCTTGAGCTAGATAAGCATAGCCTACTTGATAGCCGGTGGGAGTGCCATAGAACTGAGGGTGCTGGGGATACCAAGATATTCTTTGTGGAATAGAAAATATGTATTTACTACAGCTGTAAGGTGAAGTCAGTCAAAGGGTACAGCCATTAGCACACCTTCTCTATGATTGATTACAATTCAGATTAAATATCAACTATAGCTTTTATTATAGAACCATATCAACATTAAAATGAATCACTTTAAAATATTTCACTTTCCCACATCCATTATCTGGATCTTAGCAAAGCATTTGACACTGTCCCCCACCACATTCTGATGGAAAAACTGTCTGCCCATGGCCTGGACGAACGTACAATCTGCTGGATCCAGCACTGGCTGGAAGGACGATCCCAAAGGGTGGTGCTCAATGGAGTTAAATCCAGCTGGCGGCCGGTCACAAGTGGTGTTCCTCAGGGCTCAGTATTGGGGCCTTTCCTTTTTAATATCTTCATTGATGATATAGATAAGGACATAGAAAACACTATCAGTNCAGAGGAGGGCAACGAAGCTGGTGAGAGGCCTGGAGAACAAGGCTTATGAGGATCGATTGAGGGAGTTGGGGTTGTTTAGTTTGAGGAAGAGGAGGCTGAGGGGAGACCTCATCACTCTCTACAACTGCTTGAAAGGGCACTGTAGAGAGATTGGTGCTGGTCTCTTCTCACGGGCAATGAGCAACAGGACAAGAGGGAATGGCTGCAAGCTGCAGCAGGGTAGATTTAGGCTGGACATTAGGAAAAAATTTTTCACGGAGAGAGTGGTCAGTCAGTGGAATCAGCTGCCCAGGGAGGTGGTGGAGTCACCCTCCCTGACTGTGTTTAAGAGTAGATTAGATGTGGTGTTGAGGGATCTGGTGTAGGGGAGAACTTGTAGAGTAGGGCTGATGGTTGGACTTGATGATCCCAGGGGTCTCTTCCAACCTAGATGATTCTATGATTCTATGATTCTATATTTGGTAAACACTTCATCCTGGAAAGCAAATAAACTGACATAAAAATCTGTACAGTAGAGAATTTCTATTTAGGGTTTCTATTTAGGGTTCTTCTTTTGCATTGAGACATTCAGTCTGGGTTTTAAATTTATTTCATCTTGTTGTTAAAAATATTTTAGCCTTGATGAATATTCTGAGTGAGAACTATTTAGAGGCATTCTCTACAACACACTTGTCAAAGCGCCCTACAGTTAGCAAATATTGACAAGTTTGGTTCAGGAAGCCCCACCAGTCAAAGAGTAACTGATCATTAGTTTCAGAGAACAACCTGTCAAACACATTTATCCCAACTCCATAACGTGACTGGAGCAATCTCTGCAATTTTGGTGTGATCAGAAAACCCATGTTCAAGGGCAGAAATGGGCAGAGTACAGAGTACATACTCTGACACAGCTGTGTTCATCTTTGGGTGGAAACTGCAGTTACTGACCTGAACATACAATGTGATTTTAAGAACAAGAGCAATGAAGCAGGAGACTTTCTGAAATTTGTTTAGAGGCTAAAGCCATTCAGCAAGTTCACTTACAGTTTGGCTTTTGACAGGAAAATGGGATCAGATTGAAAATGCAATAACATAAAAGCAACAATAGCAAAGCTATCCTTAACAGAGGAAAAAATAAAGTTCGTCCAGAAAAGCAGGTTATCTTTTCACAAAGTTTTGGATTTTCAGTCTGAATGCAACTCAATCTGATTTAAGAAGAAAATCCATTTAAAGCAAAACTGCTTTTGTTCCCCTACCTCTTTAGTTTGATCCTATCATACTTCTCTGCCTTTCTCATCCTCTGTTTCTGCAGACCTAACTTTTGCTAAGCATTTAGATCTACACAGTCTTGTATAAAATAAAATAGTAAATAAATTTGAAACTCCACACTCTGCCTGATTCCAAGTGCGAGCTCAGTTTGAATAAGATATTTTAATCCTACCAGCTTTCTAAACAGTGTTTCTGAGTCTTGAAGTCTAGCTCTGGTGGAAGTACAACAATTGCTTAAAGCATCCTGGTATGAGCTTTCCTGAAGTAGCTCATGGCCATGGGACATCACTGGGTGCCTGCGCTGCCAGAAGAGAGGAGCACAGTGTATCCTGCACAGGTCCCTGGGCTTTTCAGTGCCCTGGCAACACCTTGATCCCTTCATTCCTTTGCCAACAACCTGTCTGGCCCAGGGAGTAGACAAGCTTCCCCTAGAAAGAAAACCCTTCCAACACATCTCCATCATCTCCTTTTTCCCTTCCCTCCAGGTGGGCAATGCTGGGCCACTCACTCACCAGAGCTTACCCTTTTATTCCAGTGCTGGTGAGGAACTGGTGAGGGACAGTCCTTGTTCACAGACCTACCACAATTATTTTTACTTCAGCATCTCTAGCTGAAAGTGGTATTACTAGTTACCTGCAGTAAATACTTCCTGACATGATTTAACAAAGTATAATAAGCAGAACTACAATGTTAAATATTAAGCATTTACTTTAAACGTTAAACAACTAATTTTTCCTCTGAATTTTTAAACCTTATCCAGATTTTGTAAAAGCTGAAAATGAACCAGGAAACTTTCAGCATGCAAAATTTTCATCCCCTTAAAGTGGGTAAAGAAACTGGGAGTGGGACATGAGGGACACGTCTATAACAGAAAAATATTGTGCTATCTCATATAAGCTCAGGCAAATATAATCTTGGTAAAGAATCAGAAGTTTCAGTTAGTTTGGGAAGCATACCTAACATATGGTAGTGGCAGACTGCTTTACTGCTAGTTTCACTTGTCTGAACCATGAAAAACTTCATGAAAAGCTGCATCCTAGAAGCTGCTTTCTTATGTTCTCCTGTAGACAAAGACAGCACCAGAACTCACACACACACTACACTGGGTAACATTTGACCTCTAATATTTGTAATCAGCAAAAAATCTCTTAATCTTGACTCTTTATTTTCATTGCTTTTCTCAGTAAGATATAAATGACATTTTAGTAGAATTTTATACCAACTACATTAAAATGTTCAAGGTAAAGTTTAATGAGGCATAGTGCTGCTGGCTACACTGCCTTTATTTTAATTATAATCTCAGAATTTAAAAAAAATGTCTGTCGCTCTATTACAAACTTTCCTGCAGGTTTGGGTGGCTATACCAGGACTAAGGAAGTAAGCAAGCAAGCAAAGAAACAAATACATGCTCCACTTCTGGTCTTAAGGAGTTTAAGTCTAAAAATCAATGAGTAGCTTTGCCAAATTTTAATGTAGTGAGAAATGTAACTGTCATTATCGTCTTTTGGAATAAGTCAGAAAGTTTTGACACAAGCAGTCATGTCACCAATCCTTCTTTGTGCCTCAATATTTATTTACTTTTTAATCACAGGGATGGCCTTCAGAGACAGATATCTCATTTTTATGAAAAGCATTTTTACGACACTAGCTCTGATCACAGTTGGAAACAGAAAAACCTGGGATTTACTTTTCAGTTAATTTCTCCCCAGCTGCTGAATTTTTCATTTGAAGCAATTAAGAAAAAAACGTATTGGTAACCAGAATGCTGTTTAAGCTAAAAAAGATGAGAAAACATTCTATAGTCTTCTCTACGTGTGTCTAGACAGTAATGCAACGCATTAATTTAAGTGTTTTCTACTCTGTAATAATTTTTTACCTTATTTGCTATTTATTAATCAGCTCTGTCATGCACTCCTAAAGGTGAGCCATTAGAGAGCTGAAGAAAAGGCAGTCCAAGGAAGTGCAACCTTCACATAGTTTTGGTCTGGCATGAATAAGTGTATAAATGTATTCACTGAAAGCAGTCATGACCGAGTCACTTCTCATATGGTATTTTGTTTTCCTTACATTTCACTCAGAATAACAAGCAACACTCAGCCTTGTCAGGAGGCTGAATATATGAGCAAAGTGCCAAACCTTGATCACTCTGAAGCCACGACTAATCCATGAAATCTTCTATAAAAATGGAAAGAGAAATCTGAAAGAAAATACATAAGACTTTGTAACAGGCACTCTCTCTTGTCTTTTTCATTCCTTATTAGGTATTTTTTAAATGTATGTCCCCTTTAAAGTCTCCAGTGTTTTCAATTAAACTCACTAGATTCTTCCCTCATATGTGGCAGACAGCACTAATTGCCTGTTTGCTGGGCAATGAGGGATACGACACAGTGAAGGAAAAGCGTGGTTCTGACCCCAGGAAAAGGTAGCATGGAGACAGTATTTTTGACTCTTAAAAACCTAATGTGCTACACACTGGAAAAATAAACCCACACTGTCTTTTAGATGTCTGCATTCGCTCTGCCTATACAAGTCAGAAAGGCTGGAAAGAATGAATTGTCCTGGATTTTTTTTCTTTTTAATCTATGCATATGGTTCCTTCTGAACTGTCACAGTATCAGACTGCAATAACATGTCCAATCTCTTCAGTCAAATGTAAACATCTTTCATTATCTCTGCTTTTACCTTTTTAATGAATAAACAGATACAAGCTGCAAACCATTTCCCAATAATGTGGTTGTATTCTTTAGTTACTGACATGCTTCTAAAATGCATTTATTTTAAATTTCAGAATGGCCTTGCCATTCATACAGAAGATTTTTATAAACCTTTGTCTGGAAACTTACAGACATGAGGAATACTTTTACAGTATTGCTACTTGCTTAATATGATTTTTATAATTTCTCATTGGGATTAAAAAAAACAAACTAACAAACTGTCTTACACACGAAACACCTAGAAGTCTTAAGAAGTCAACTAGAATGTCCAAATTATCTTCTCAAACATCTGGATTTTATATCAGTTGGTCTTAATTTACATTTACCTTTAAACACCACACCCAGAAAGTATTCTTTCCTGTAACGATTAGATTACTTAAATTTCAGATTTATATAAAAACACTATTCTTTTGGGACTCACTGCTTTGCTGTAAATTATCTTCACAGTATATAAAGCTGGAAAATTAAGAATAAAGATACACAAGAACCCAAAAGTGTTCTCTGTGGTATCTGTCACATTTTTGTCTTCTCAATACCAGTCCAGAGAATAGTCATCTGGGATTGAAAAATCAAATAAAGTAAATGATATGATACAACATATTAGATTTGCAGCAATTACGGACTATTTTCCATTTCCATTTAAGCCACCAAAGGCTTAAAAAAGGTATTTCAAAGCAATGTACACAAAACTGAAATGGCTTAAAACTGTTTAATTTAAATTAAAAGGATATAAATTTATTTCCTTAACTTCCTTCGGAATGCAGGCATACACGTTTCATTTTTTTACCTACATAAATTTCAGCAAATTATGTAATTGTTATGATTTCCAATGCTTTGTCTGAACCAATATTTGTTCTTAAAATACGGGAAACAATGAGAGACAGCAAGTGAAATATAAACAATGTTATTCTAAAGAAGGTAGGGATTCTAAAAGACTGAAGGATTTTCAAAACCTAAAACCTGCAGACTAGATGAGAAGAGACAAATCAGAGCATCTGTGAAATGACAAACACAGATAAGTCAACAATAACGATTTTTAGAAAAGGCAGACAGAAACTGAAAAGCCAGCAGTCTTTTAAATTTAAGAACAGCTAAGGAGAACTGTTGAAAAAACCAAAAATCTTACTCACAGTATTATTTTGAGAAGGCAACAGCTCTGTCAACAAAAAACAGAAAAACCTCCACAAATAACTTCAGTCTGACAACCAGTTGAAATCCACAGAAACTGTGTTTTCTTTATGGACTAAGGTAATAGAGAACTGGAGTATCAAAGGAATGTCACAAGCTTGCCTGTACTTTTTCCTCTTCCGTAACTATGTGCATATTCCCACTGTCATAGAGGCTACCGGACTGGATTACACCCTTAAACCATACAGTCATTCACACATTATGGTCTCCATCAGTGCACTACTACTGTTCTTTGTATCAACAAAGCCTTCATTCTGTCTACAACATCATCATCAAGATACTGACTAAGCTGAAGTTAAGAAACAGCAATTCTGTTGCAACTGTTGGAGAAGAGCTCTCCTTCCCCAGCAGAGTTGGTTTCCAGATACTCAGGGCTTTGGAAAGCTTTCAATAGATCATTTTCCTCTTTTCTTCCCTTTCAGAAAACTGAAGTTAAAGAAGTTGATATTCAATAATCATTTGTTTACTGAACCCACACCCTCTTTATGAATGAGAACAGTATTAAAACAGCACATTGACATTACTGCTAGATATATGTACATGATTCATAAGACACTGAAAACTATTAGAGGTTAAACTCCCTGGTTCTTAAGGTACTCAGAATCAAAGTAGGCTATAAACGTGCACACATTTAGTAACATTGGTTCAGACAAAGAACTGTAACTTGTTCGATTGTAACTCAGATCTGTTTGATTATATGTCCATCTCCTGCAGCCAGTATGAGAAGCATATTTCTCCTTTTTCAACCAACAATTAAGTAGTTATTTTTGCATGCTTGTTAATCATGTATCATAATGAAAGAATTTATTCTCAAGCAAACCTTAACAAATGAGGAGTATACAATGTTGATGTTCTCTGTTAAAGAGCAACAGCTGTTACCGTATTTGAAGTTCTCAGTACTGTTGACCCCTGTGCAATACATAATACAGCCTTTAACTTGCTCAATTATGGTATTTTGTGAATTTTTATGGGGTTTTTTTGTGTATTATAACTTTTAGAGTAAGTGGAGCAGTAAAAAACATTTTATTATCCAGGGCTATATATTTAGCTGCTCAAGCATGACTATACCAATAATTCCTGAGTATGCACTATGGAATGTAAGGATTTTCACCTATTCCAAAGGAGGGGGGATGAAAGCACTGAATATGCTTATCAATTGAGGTAG
>VZTM01024081.1:1352-33563 GCA_013400555.1 Jacana jacana | reverse complement strand
CAATCTGTGCCTCAGAAATATCGCTCAGCAGTTTCATTCTCAGCTGCAATGTAGGCAAAAGATGTTTAATACACAGTTTGACTCCTCACTACTTGCAAGAAGCCCACATGAGGACTTTTGCTTTTGTTTCGTTCATAATAGCACCAGGTGAGAGACGAGGTGGTTGTCAGAAGCTCAAGGAGAGCGCTTTCCTGTGGGCTGTTCTCAGTGAGGCTCTGCTCTAACTGGGAAAGCAAGAGAGAGGAGATAAAGATAAGAATATGTCAGAGGCCAATTAGTCAATGCAGCCTGTCAGCGCAACCCAACATTGGGAACCAAGAATCTGCCTCACTGCACATCGAGCCATGGAAACAGTAGGTGAAAAAAAAAGTCTACTCGGGCAAAGTAAAGTAAAACCTAAATGGTATTTCTCACATAAAGAAAATAAAGGGAAGGAAACTACCTTTTGTATAAAGCTGTTGGAAAAAACCTATCAAAGAAGCGCTAACCACCAAGTTGAGATCTGATTAAGACCCTGAAACTGTGATACTGGGATTATGCAGAATATGAAGAAGATAACTAAGAAAATGAAGGAATTTGGAAAAATATCAGTGCCAAGTGCAGCACTGATGTATTTGTCCAACTTTCCTGCATAGTGATCTTATCACTTTGCTCTATCTGCCAAAATAAGCTGAAAAAGCAGTACTCTAAATGTGAAAAGTGGCTGCAGCAAAATCCTGCACATAATGCCTTCTCACAGAAAACTTAAAGTAGGAGGTAGTGGTTGGGAAACAATGTTTTAAAAAAGCAAAACTAAACAAAACGGAACATAACTCTGTGTCTGTATGTCTACCAGAGCAGCAGCTTTGAAAAGAAAGAGGAAAAACCCCAAACCTATGTCTGAACCAATGCCCTAGGGCTAGCTCCCCAGTAAAGCTATGATAAAGACATTTAAAAACTCTGTAAGTAGAGACTTTACTTCTATGGGTAGCATTCATTAGACAAATAATAAAAAGAGGCCAGTATGCCTATTTTTTATTTTTTTTTTAATTTAACCATCGAGGGCAGAAGAGACTAAACTCATTTGAGCTCAACAATAGGAAACACTTTCATTTAAAGAACTAACTTCTGCGAAACAGTTCTGGGAAGACAAGGAATTAATTTCAAAAAGAAGAAATACGTGATGAAATTCAAGGACAAATACTTGGCTTGAGTAACTACTAGAAGAATGCAATCATGTTTTAAAGAAACTCCCTGCTTTTCTATGCCCAGTCAGATCAAAAGTTTCCTTTCTCTGAAAAGTTATTAAAACTTACTGAACTTAAACCATCGTTCCCTGATGACTTTACAAGGCCAGTTTTAATCCAGCTTTAACTGCATGAAGGAACGGTTTACTGAGGTTTCAGTGCATGTAACAATGGCACAAGACTGAGAAGGCACAACCCTGTTCTCCCTCTATTTGCCTAGTTTTCATCTGAGAAGTAACAAATAAAGTGACACTGGGGATGGAGGATAAACACCGGAAGTAAGCTCATTTCTTAAGAAGTTATTAAAATTAAGTATAAATGTAGAACACACAAACATCAATCAGATATAAACCCCATATTAAGATGCTCCCTCTCTATTCCCTTGCCTATGTATTCCCTATTCCCCACCTATATATATTCCCCACAGTGACGTTCTCAATTTCCAGTTCTGCTCAATGGAAATAATTTTAATAATTTGACTTTGAGATCTTCCAGATTTAGCATAAGACAGAAAAACAGATTCCAAGTACTTTGACTCATTCAAGCATCAGTAACAGGTGATGGGGGAGGGAAAATTTTGTCAAAGCTGGAAAAACATCAACTTCAAAAGCTTGAAGCTGTTGTTCAAGTCATGCTAAATACATTATGTGCTAGGAACATTTTTTATACAGTTTCAAAGGCTTGGTTTTATTTGACATTTTAGTGATTAAAAAGTTAGCCTTTTAGGGTCCTAAACAGCTTGAAAAAAATGCTATACTATTTCACAGTATGGACTGAGGCAGTTAGAAGAGAAAGAGCATCTTTTATCCATGTCTGTCTCAAAAATTAATTTAAACATCAAATAGATGCAAAAACCCATACACATACATATTTAAACCACCCTTTCAAAATATCAGGACATCTGTCTTGTAGGAGTTATTGCTCTTGGTGAAAATACTCACAGCAGAACAGGGACTTCTGATAATTAGTTGAGTCAAAACAGGCCTATGTATTACAAACAACAGAAAATAAACCCCTTTCTTACTTCTGTCTTCTACATTTTGTGTTGGTATTTGTTCTCAAACAACACAGCATTCCCGTGGAGGTACCTTGTAAAGCTGCAATCTCTCGTGTGACTTTCAATCATAATATGAGAAGTGCATTAATAATGTTATTTCTGACTCAAAAATCTACCCAAGTTAACTATACAAATGTAAAAGTAGTATCTCTCATGATTAATATAGAACTGAAAGACACAAGCACCCTAGAAGCATGCAGCAGAAGTGCTATCACCCACGATTAACCAAGTAGAAATTAGTATTCTCACATGGTGCTTCATTGCGCACTTGCAAGAAATAATACCAAATAATTCAATAAAACTGTAATTAAAAACCTGCCTCAATTCTCCTGGTACTGTGGCAATCATGCTTCCACAACCTCGCAGCTGAGCACGGAGAACTCAGCTGCCTGCACCACACTGCACAGAAACAATCCACCCACCACTGACTCCTGCTGTTTCATAGGGGATCCAATTACTGATATCATTCTGACACTAGAGATTAGCTGATTGCCAGTTCAGTGTGCTTACAAAATCTTATGTGTCACAGGAGGCCCTTTACTTGTTTCTGTAAGACAAACACTGTTTTTTCTAAATCTATTAAAAACCCACTAGAATATATATTCTCTCATGTGTAGCACTTCAGCCCCATCCTGTTTGTTGCAAAGCAAATTCCCCCTTTAAAATTGCTGTAGAACTAACGTGTGGTGACAGCAGTGGCAAAAATACACTTTTAATTGTGCTTTTCAAAAAAGAGACTTAAGAGAAGCAGGAGCCACATATGCCACTATTTTAGTACTCAGAAAGACCACAGATCTATTTGAAGTATGAGATCACAATTACATTTTTTCGTCATTAAAAAAAGATTGGTAGAACCTTGCATTGATCTTTTTCCAAATCTAAGAGCATGTTGGAACATTGGTGAAAGACAATCGTTTAATTTCTGTAAGAAAGTGCTTTTATAATCACCAGTGCTGTAAATAAAATTAATTAGGGCTGCATAAAAACAGCTGGCTGCATTCTGTTATCATTCAATGGAAATACATCAATGGGGCTCCAATACTATTTTCCCGTTGGTTATTGAACTGAAACAAAAAGAAGAATCAGAAAGACAAACTACAAGTAGCAAATTAATATCTAAGCATGAAAGGTCAGATGCTAAGGAAAACGTTGAAGAAAGACAATGATGAGCAAGAAATATTTCTATTTTCTCACCACCAACACTGGCACACTTACAGGCAGACATTCTAATGGCTCTGCTGATTATTCAAGTGTCTAGACTGTATCTACATGTGAGAGACCAAGAATACCATCTTTAATGCTCTGATGAACTTTACCATTCATTCTAGAAAACAATGTCTTCATCAGCTGCCACCAGACACATTATATTACTTTGAATACCGTAAGATTTTACTGTAAATAACACCTTCTCTACAGAACAAAAGTTTAAATTAATGTGGGAAATGATGTAATGCCCTGTAAGCTCAGAATAAAAAGAATTTTGCCTTTTTTATGCTCCTACATCCAAAAAACCAGAAGGGCATTTTGCAACTCCCAATTTAATTAATTTAATCAAATCTTCCTTAAATTAAAATGGAACTTAAGCCATAAATTTCTGAGGTTCAATTTTACCCGAAGAAAATTTGCATTTTTTTAAAAAATTATTAGAAAAAGACTTAATTCACAACAAATAACACAACTGCCAAATAATACAAAAGCAGGGTTTAAATGGCATTAAACAGACATGCTGCATTTTCCCTATTTTCTTACACCCTTTTTTGGAAAAGAAAGTTATGGAAAGTTGCTGGTGAAAAGTACACTAAAGCTTTATCTTATATCCTAACAAGAGTAAAATAAGACATAGGATCATAAAACAGACTAGGATAAAGAAACTGTTTCACTTCAGAGTTTCTACCCTCACTGGGTCCCAAGCACAGCGTAAAATGGGACCTGGGCTATGCAGGGTGGGTAAGGATGTCAGGAGGCCACCTCATCCCTCCCCAGGTCCCAAACAGGATCACCGACCTTCCTCTGACAGATGTTTGCCTAACTCATTCCCAAAATCTTCAGTAGACATGCTGCAGCACTTCCAATCAATCAGCTGCTGTCCTTAACTAACCCTACATTTACAAAGGTTGCCCTAAAGTCTAATTTAAATCTCCCTCACTGCAGTTTAACTGCATTACTATTCCTGTCTTGTTCCCCACAGACAAAGCAGACAGTTTATTACTTTCCACTTTGCAGCAACTTTTGCTGTGTTTGAATCTAAATCTCAAATCTTTTCTTCAACAAACTAATTCTTTCAAATTGAGGGGTTTGTGACAGTTTTCTAGATGACTGATTTGAGCTCCTGGCTGATTTTCTTTGGACTTGCATGAAAGTTATGGACCAAGTAGTGTATGATATGCAACTCTAAACACACTGCTAACTTCCACAGTGTTATCCTCCTCTCTGCCAACATACACAAATAGCACTTGCCTACTGCACTTAACACTTGCTGACTGCTGCTGTTTTTAAACTAAAACTGTCCCTTCTGTCCCTTGGCAGTTTTTACTAATAAAACTGCCGAATGGGGAGGAAAAATACCCAAATATCTGCCTAACTTAAAATCACTTGAACAAAACTAACTACAAAAGCCAAACTTTTTTAATTTGAAATTTGTGCTGGTTTGTGGTGTGACTTACCCTTCCGCCATTACATCCCCTATCCAATGCGTATTGTTTCTAAAGTGTATAATTTCATTAGCTAAGTACTTAGTAGGTTGACAGGCATTTCACATACACTTATTCTGAGTTGCTATTCAAATCAGGAGGCACAAAAATAAACATCATGTGTTCATGCACCTGGACAAAGTTAATTCAATTGAGCAAGAAATATAAGGAAACACAATGTATGAGGAAGATAACTCATTGCTTCTGAAAGAGGTGCCAGTGATGGTGAGTAGAAAGCAATAGGGTTGTACCAGGATCAAAGGGATTCCCTTGCTCCTCATATCTCACGCAGGTTAGGTGTCATCCCTTGTTAAACATTACCAGCCAAACTTGCAAGCCAGTGTCCCCAAGGCAGGGCTGCTGAGGCATTGAATCTAAATCATCGAAATAGATGTGATATTACATGTTAAGCATAGGTGATTCCTTATGAAGTGTTGATTTCAAATGACATCGTTGAATGATGTCATCTGTCGTTAATGAAACAATGAGCCTCTGACTACATACCCTTCACTAATTCAAAGTCTATCGCTGGTGATTAGCAACAGTGATTTTTTTTTCCACTGAAGCAGTACTATTGCCTTTTGATGCTCACCCTAAGTATTTTACCATACCCTATTTCCACCGCTGTGACATTAGCAGAGAGTGATCATACCTGCACATTGTTCCTCGCTAGTCAAAGCTACCCAGGAAGCCTAAGGAGATGTATTACAAAAAAGAAATATATGTATGAGATAACATATTCCAAGCAGGTTTGCCATTCTGTGGCACTAAACATTTTCAACCACTTATCAACTGTAGAGTTGCTATTTGCATTTTGTACTCTATACTTGAAAGCATTACAGCTGCCTGTGGCAACAATGGAAATGCAAAACTTGTTGTAAGAAAATAAATAAAATAAAACTGCTTCCTACAGGACAATTCAAAGTCTCACCTCATCATCCTGAGATATCAGGGATTCTGTCTTGCCTCTGTTTATTATTAACAATACAGCAACAGTCTTTCACCTGCTCTTTCCTAAGAGGAGCATTTTCTTTGGAGGTGATATGAGTCATGTGAATACCTCACTCATCTCCAGTCAAAGGCTAAAAACTGGTAGAGGTTCTCACTATCAACTAGCCTATAATTTGGCACCCAGAGAAGTAGTAATAAATGGGTGTTTATCTACTCAATGAGGAATTTCATTTCACTCCCCATCCCCAAAGTCATTACCTGCACAATAGGAACAAGCAGCAGAAATTCACAACATAATAAACTATTACAGGCTTACTGCCTAAACTGCATCTGAAATAATTTTCTGTACTGGAAGCTATAAGCAAACGGTAATCCACTACAGAAGAAGAGAACTTTGTTGATGTGATGAAACAAAAGGTATTTGCATCTCCTAAGAGCAGAGAAATGTTTTATACTCCAGATAAATAGGTTCTGCTGTTCTCAGTATTGTTTTCCTTAGTGAAAAAAAACATTAAATATTCTTCATTTCTTTTCTTAGAAAACATCTGAATTAAAGATTTTAATTAAATAAAAATTGGATAAGACTCTGTCTAACTAATTTTCTATCTTGTTGAAAAAAGCTTATGTGCTCAACAGGGTAAGTAATAGAAAAATATTGTTCAATTAACTTGGTATACCATTTACACTTATGCTTAGAAAGCATGTTGCCAGTAAGAAAATAAGTAATACTCTTAGTGTAATATCCAGTTAAAAACATGCACAGCAACTCATTCTGAACAATAAAATTTCTTTTTCTAGACTTGGCAGAATAGTAGGGAAGAAATTAAACTTTCTGTGAATCAAAGAACACTGAAAATGGTACACAGTCAGAAGACATATTTTTATTCAGTTTTTGGGGGAAGGTTCTGTGGTACCATTTTATAACTAAGATATGAAAAGCTAACAGGGTTTCAAATAACACCTCACGACTGCCTTAATCTTAACAATCTAGGTTCTAATCAGTGTTATATGTCTTCAAGCATGAAAAACATGATTTTTTTTTTCCTTTTTTCTTTACATACTGTGGAGAATTTCAATATAGAAATCTAACATTATCTATCTAGTCCATTACTGATATCACTGAAGTAGCTGTGTAGTCATCCTGTGATCCCATGCAAGAAAACACTGCAAGAAAAGTCATTAAAGCAGCAACAGAAGCCACTGATATAAATTACTGTACACTAATTCAAAAGAATGTAAGGAGAAGAGATGTTTGAAGCTTATGCTTTGTTCTTTCAGCACCGAACAAATTACCTGCCCAAAACTCAAGAAAGAGACCATGAGGTAACTCCTATTTAAGTGAACAACTCAGAGTTTCTGTGTTGTCTAAAAATAATTCATTTATTTTAGGCAGCTAATTTGGTATCCCAATTGCTTCTTCCTATTTTGGAGTGACTGGATTAAGGACCTCCTTTAATGTTAAAACAGGCAATACTCCATCATAGACCAACATGCCTTTTTTCTTTTGTTCTCTTAACTCACAGAGGAACCTGAAAGTGAGAAGTACACAATCCTTTCTGCAACCAGAGGAAAGGAATTTCTTCTAAAAACGTTTGGTTTTATGGAAATATTATGTTTCCTTTCATAAAACCTAACAACATGATGATTTACACTTTTTTTTTTTTCCTAGAAGAAATTAAAACCACTGAAAGGAACAGAGAGCTCCAGAAAATTTACAGTGAAAATCAAGTCCTCATCCCAGAAGGTACCAGCACAAAATGCACAGCTCCTGCCAGTCTGGGTGATTTCGGTCACAGTGGAAAGCTCACACCCTCGACTTTTCCATTCTTGTCTTCAGTTTTAGAATAGCAACAAAAACAATTATTTCACATTGTTCAAATTATCTCTCAGACACTGAAATATGTTAATTTGTTGTTTCTCTCCACATGTACCTGGATAGTGTTCTCCACGGTTACGTTTACAGTTGTCATTCTCAGCAGAGGACTACAACAAAAGGACACTGCAAAACTGAGTGTTCCAAACCATCAACCTTCATACTCTGACAGAGTACAGAAGCCTTTTTTCCCTTTTTTCTCCACCTTTGTTTGACCAAAAGAATAGTAGATTTCAGTCTGTAGCTATGAAGTATACATCTTTCACTGACAAGAAAATTGAAAAATCTTCAGCTTGCACCTGAAGCACAATCGTAATAGCTTAGAAACCAAAATTGAAGAAAAATACTGGAATTGTTAAAAATATATGTCCATAAATATATATCTCTCCAAATATGAGGTCTGACTCATGTTTTATCAGAGCATAATATTCTTTTTTTTTCTTTAGAACGTGACTTATACTAATCACTGACTTGTGATTTATCAGAAATTAATCTATACTCAACATCAGCATTCTCTCTGTGTGCTCTTTAGTACTGACTATCTGCAACTGGACCTTTACCAAGAAGCCATCAGAAAAGCTGAAGGAGATATGGAAAGGTGCAGCAGAGAGCAGGATGGATCAAACCTAAACATTTATCCTTCTTGTACAGCCTGAACATGTATTGTTGCTCTAAGACTCCCAAAAACAGCAACAAGGAGCAGAAAAAATCACCAGTGTTGTAGTTTTCATAATTACTTCAGGCCGTACTAATGAATTGCACTCTGCCAGGACCTAAATTTTCAAAATCTTCAAATTAACTGCGTGAGTTCGAAGGCTGCGTGCACTATGGAGGGCAAGCACTGACATTTATTTTGTATAATGGTGCGTGTCTTGAGGGTAATTGCCACTGGAATATTATCCCCGCTCTACGTGTCAAACATTAATGTAAAATCAATACAGAGCCATGTTCCCAACATTTTTCACGCACCTGTGTTACCCTCCCAGAGGGTTTTGCTGCTTGGCACTGGGCTCCCCCGGGATGTGGGATGGAGCTTGGCGTGGCCTCGCTGCTGAGGGTTGGCGATGGCTCAGCAAGTCCTCAGCATCTGTGGAGTGAAAGCACAAGGTGAGACAAAGATGATTTCTGGCAACTTTGCTGCTCTGTCATCAAATCCTGAGAAACAGAAAGTATAAAGGTTGTTTGCCACAATAGAGGTGACATTCTAGTTTGAAATGGTATGGCTGGAGCTGCTTTGTGACAAGCCTGATGTTAAGACATGACAGAAATAAACCTACAAGAACAACCATCCTGCCAAATACACTTTGACTCACATAAAAGCTTGACTTGATAGACTCCAGTTATTTCCTGCCCTCCCTCTTTCTCTGCCCAAGAACATGGTTTCCTTTCAAGCTCTTTATAAATTAAGGTTTTCTTCACTTTATAGTTGAACTAGGTCTTTAGCAGGCTCTACACTTCCGCTTTCCTCATGATGAGACACTGGCAAAAACTTCAGAGTTAATCCACAGTGTCACAGTTATGAGGGAAGAAAAATCCAGAATACCACAACTCACTATTTTCTCTGCAAACAAGCTGTAGCAGATCCCCCTCCTTGTTTCCATTTTCCTGAAACACTGCTCAGGCAGTTGTTTCTCAGCTCAATGTGAAAAAACTGCCAGTCTCTGAGGAGCTTGGTTTTGATGTATACAACGTGCATCCCTGTAAAACATTGGCACCTCTCAAACCAAGATTTGAAGAGACTCCTATATATGTTAAGAGGTATCTGAGTATATAAGGCTGCAAGTCTAACACATTTCTTCTGTAACAGGTCTTTGAATACCAATCTGCTATAATGTATATAATCAGGAAATTACTACAGTGTATCATCCTCAATTGAAATTACACCAGCTAAGGCCATTTCCTGCTCCTGGTCGCTGAGGTACCAAACCATTGTTCCTAAATATACTGATTGTAGTGCTCAGAAATACACCTGAATTCCCACCTGGATCTCATTCCTGGATATCTGGCTTTGTGGAATGGAGCTTAGCTATTTCTCTCTTTTTTCCCCATCTCAAGCTTCCAAAGCTCAAGAACATGTCTCATTAAAACTGAGACACATGAGAGAAAAGGAAAAATTCTATGGACAGATGGTCAAAAAGATCATAACCACAGCTCCTCACCTTCACTGACTGCCAAAAGTACCACACTCAGTTATTGCTGCCGGGTTATTAGATATTTTCTAGTCAAATAAAATCAGCGAGAGGACTATTCAGAGAAGCAGCTCCTACATGTCTCATTACTGAAGATGAGAAGGCAAACATGAACCCAATATTATATGAAACATATGGGGCGATTCCAACTGCTTCCTCAAGAAAGATACTCTATTCACCTGCTAAAATTCAAAGCTGGGAAAATTTATTTTCCCAGATTAATATATTTGTCTATTAAAAAAAAAAAAAATCCAGAAGAAAAGGGATCACTGTGGAGAGATGACAGCATATTTGGTCTCATCTGTGGATGCATGCTGGCAGCAGATCCTGCATGGGGATGCCAAATGAACTCAACAAATTTGCAGGGCCCATGTAGTTTGTTGCCTTCACTTTCATAAAAATACAGCTTTTACAACAAAGGACCTTACAGATTGGAACTAAGCAAACCTAAGAGAAGTTTTGAACCTAGTGAATTTTCGTTGTTGGGTCATAGCATATGATGTGAACTCATCTAAAACATGATGGCACACACCCTTTTCCTTGCTGCAACAGATCTTTGTTTTAATCAATGCTTCTGAAAACAGATTGCAACTTTTCAGAAATTTGAGAGCACCTTATGAATTGCTGCACAGACAAGCCATTTCACCAGCCACTGAAACGGAACTTTGTTCAGGATGGTTGGTAGAAGAGGGTGGGTGTAAATTATGAGCTTATGACTAAACAAGAGTTTGGCCAGAACTAAGAGTTTACCATTACAAAAAGAGCAATTATGTGTTTTTGTAGCCAAGAGAGTCCTGGATTATAGGTGTTTATGAGCACAACTTCCACAGTAGAAAATCTCAACAGAGCTCATGCTATAGGCTTTATCATGGCGAAGGACCAAACAAGTCTTTCTTGGAATCAAACCCATGATTGCCAACAATATAAGTATTTTTAAAAATCAATGGTTAGATGCAATTCTACCCCAAAGGCCAACTGGTAAATGTAGGACACCCTGCTGAATCACAGGATTCCTCACATTGCTTTTAAAGAAACATGGTCAGAGAATGGAGTATCTCAAGCAAAAATTACTGCATTGTGAAAATAGGACATTCTTATATATACACAACATTTAATCAAGCCAAAACAAACAGCACATTTTTATATTGGCCAATAGTTTCAAAGTGCTAATTCAACTTCCCACCTACCCCCACATAATCACGAGCTGAGGATTTAGCCCCTTCCTATGCCTAAGAAAGAGGCATGGGAATTCCTCTGCAGTCTATTAGAAATCTCACTTGTCTATGTATTGGTGCCTACCTGAGTAAAAGATAGCTATTCAAAGAAACAATTCTGCTAGTGTTAACTGGAAACAACATTAAGCTTTTTCAGCATATGTGAACAAGTTATTCCCATGTCTGAGTATAGCAGAAATACAAGCTGTAGGAAACAATTCCTCCAGCCCTCATGGAACAGCTATTAAAAAGTTCAACAAAAGATATTACCTCGATTGTACATTTACTATTAATTATTGATGAGCTACTTCTATTGTCATTTGTACTTGAGTTACTAGAAATTAAAGTAAGTACTAAACTTCTAAATTCAGCATGCCTGGAAAAACCATGTTTGTAAGCTCCAAGATTCCCCACAGTTCCAAGGGGATTTTCATAACCTCACAGGTATTTTCAAGTCCTAGAATTTGCATTCTGCTTCCCAGCTCAGCTTGCAGATGTTTAAAAATACATGTAACAAGACAACTCGCTTTTGGCTACACATCTAAGAGGTTCAAACATCTGAATTATTCTGTCTGAGGTCAACTACGATATATGTGCCAAATTAGGTTGAAATCCAGCTGGGAAGAGCTATGAAATACTAAGATCTTTGGTGCTAGGGAACTTGTGCCTATTTCTGACCAATGCACAGCCTCTCAGATCTTATTCCGGGAAAAGGACAAATTTTTGGGAACCAAATTTGAAATATAAGCTTACACCTTATGAATCTGTAGGCTTCAGTCATTTAAATTTTGCTGAGCAAACAGATATAAAATGTGGATTATAAAACTGTTCATTGATATCTGGAATTCTAGAAGACAAAGGATATATGTGCCATCATATGCACTTGCATGCCAACAAGATTTGCAATAAAGATAAAACACAGGCTTCACTGGGCTTTAATAATGTGTATATCTATACTCCTTAATATAACCAAAAAATATTTTCCAGGAGTTCAGGATGAAGGGATATATCCTGCTAAAGAGGTATATACCCAGGATAATTACACCAAAGTGTTGTTATTCTGTACAGATATAGTACTAATTCTGTGTATTTTTCAATATAATTCAGCTAGTTAACACCAGAACAAATGTTCATCCCAAATTTAAGGATTTCTGGAGGTTTTTTTTGCACAAGTCAAAAATGTGAACTAGTAACTCAGGTAACTCTTGTGATTCATACTTTAAAATAATTTCTCATGAATTTGTAAGTGATGGATGATATTTCATATAATAGCTATCTCCTGAAACATTTCAACACAATTAAAGTAGAACTAAATAGAACTCAAGTGGTTCTGCTCTTCGGGGATTTATGTTTAAGTAAATTCCCAACCCCCAATCTAAACACAATTTTTGCTTTCTCTTCTCCTGGAATAGATAGCAGCAATATTAAAACTACTCTTGGGAAAGGACAACTTAAAACAGAATTATCCATAAATGAAAATGCTAATGATATGAGCATTTTTTCTTTACTAAATATACTAGGTATCAAAACCCAAGTAGGAATTTTAAATACCTAAAATAAAGTGCAATAGTTAGCTCCCTTCAGTATTGTTAATCTCTCCCCCACTCACCACAGCCCATCCCCTCCAGCTCTCAAGTCTTATCTTACTTCTCCTTCCAGAAACACAGAATAGTGTGATGGAGAATGGACTGAAATGCACTTGTAAATATTTGTTTCCATCCTGAAGAACACGACAGTATAATTCACTTTGTGCCAGCCACAGTTTTTTTCCAAAATAATTAGCATAGTACTGTAAAACCAGTATGTAAGATTCAATATACTTTAATGGACTCATTCAAAAAAGTGTCCATAATTGCCATCTATCAAGAAGGTACAGAAAAAAAGAATTTGTGTAAGAAGTTATTTCTGGTACTTGTTTCTTCCCTAATTATCTGAAATCAAAATCTAAATAGATTATATCCAACCAAAGTCCTCAATCTTCACCAGTATGAAATTAAAACCAACCAAACAAAAAAACCCCCACACCACAACAAAAACCAACTGTCATCCTTATCAGGGAGAGAAAGAGAGTCAGAATCTATTAAATTCATCTTGTCTGACACAATTATATAAAAGAAATTCACAATGAAGCTGCTTATGATATAATTTTAAAGGGCACAAAAGTAGTTCACAACAGTACAGCATGCAGTTTCTAGAAATATGAAATTGAAGCATCAGTTGGATCCTTTCAGCTAGCTGAGTCTGCAATGACAAATACATAATTCAATTCCTACCCAAGACTTGCAGAGCTGCTCAAAGAGTAGAAGACTGTAGTAAAAGATCCAACTTCCCTGATCGCTACAGGTACCTAGTGAATGTCTGTGCGTTATCTCCTTACCCAAGCCAGAACAGAGCCTGAATAATATAATTTGATAACCAATTTTCAGTGCTACTTTAAAAACAAAACAACTTCCCCCCCCCAAAAAAAAACCCATAAAGCCTCCCTCACCCCCCAAACCCCACAGAAATATATACTGAAATGAGTACCTCCTATTTCTGGAGAAAAAAAATCCAAGGCCCCCAACCTGCAAGAATAGTTGTGCCAGTATCCTGAGTGCTGTCCTTGATCATGGCTCAGAACAGGCAGTTAAGGAAGAGTATAAAACCAGGACATATTCCTCCTACTTTCTGTTAAATCAGAGATTCAAAGAGAACTTGAATAAGAAATCTACATCTGGACTGCTACAGTTTATAGCCACCATGGAAATCACCCTCCATGAGCCTTCCTAATTCCATTTTTAACTCTTTTATATCTTTGCCCTCCTTAATTTCCTCTGGCACTGAGCTCCACAAACCAGCTTCATGCTGCCAGGAAGGGTTTTAAAACTTGACTTTCCTGAACAGACAGAAGAAACATTAACTAGCTATTCTCTGGTCACCTTCTCCTCATGCATCCTGGAGGAAGGAGAACCACTGAAATAATTGTACCATAAGAGGGAGAGATTCCCCACAATCCCAACACCCCATTTTTTTCCCCCCAAAAAAAGTATTATTTCAACCTGTTCAGCCTGTTGTGAACACAGCAGTAAATCAGCTGTTCAGAGAAACTCCCCCTGTTCTCCCAGCACACTCCTGGCCAGGAGACTCGTGACTGTTCCAGCAGCCAACTCGGGTATGTCCTTTTGATCCGTGAGTCTTTCAGTACTTCTGTTCCTGATCTGACAGCTACATCTAGTTATGGCTATACCTAAATTAGCCGTAATATTTGTGAGCATTAAAACAACCATTCAGAAAAGCCCTCTGGCCTGCTGGCTGATGCCTTTATTTTAACATATGTTTAACCTGCCCCAAACTGTCACTTTATGTGCAGTCCCACTCACAAGGGACTGCACAAGTCCCAAGAATGCTGGAGGCTCAGGGACTTGATCAGAAGTGGAAAAAAAAAATATCCTCATAGATGAAGTGCATTTATACTGACCCTTACCAAAAAGAATAAAATGATGGAAAAAAGAAATTTATGGAGGATAATAAAGTTTAAAAATAAGACATAACTTCTTTAAATTTGAGATAGCTAATGCTAAATGAGCTTCTTTGCCTGAGGTGGTGGTCAAGGGAACACACTGGTGTTTCACCAGATTCTGTAAGTCACTTAGTGGGATGCGAACGATATGATAGTTTTAATGAGATGACATTAAGAAGGAAAAAAGTAAGATTGAACAGTTGAAAACCCCCTCAGTTAGTGAGATTTGTTAAGCCAAGAAACAGTCCTCTCTGCCACTGCAAGTTACATTTCTGAGAATATTTAAAGCTAAAAGATAGAAAAAACATTTAAAGAGATAATTCCAAATAGGAGGAAAAGTAAACACTAAAAATTAAACAGGCCTTCTAACAAGTTGCTGTCCATCTGTAGCATTGGCAATTCTTTAATAAAACCTGCACAAATCTGTCCTCACCCTGAAACAACCTCCACAGAGTTGCAAATGCTGATGGATGGCTATCATATACTCTTGGGTTAGACAGCCCCTGCGGAACAGGGATAATCTAACGGATGAAGAAGATTAGGTCAAGGTACTTAAAAACCCCCTCTCTCTCTCTCTCCATGGGCACTATCTTCCATGAAGGCAACATTCCAGAAGAACAATGAAATTGGTGAGGCAATAGACAGAAAATTCACAAGGATGGATTAAAAAAGGACTATGTAGAAACAGAACCAATGCTGTAAAATTGTTTCCCAACTCCTTCTTTCAAAAGAAACATTCAGACAAAATGCTAATATTTGCTCCCCACGCCCTGAAAGTGTCCTGCAATAGTACTATCATAAGTTAACACTATTCCATTTCTACAGACACGTGTCAGGACCTATCACACTAGTATTTAAGCAATTTATATCAAAACTGTTACCTTTTTTTTTCCTTAGTGTGACTCACACCAGCTGGACTAGTCTAAATATTATTAAATATCATTAAATATATTACATTTAAGCTTGACTCATGCCAGCAGGGCTAGTTAACAAGAAGAAAATAAAAAATACTATTTTAATAAATCATGTTCAGAGACTGTGGTGCCTGGTGCTATCCTAAAAACACCAAGACTTACAAACAATCTCAGCGATTTACCACAAACAGATAGATATGTCTACCTATCCTTCTGGCAGCATTTCCACCACTGTCACTTGGCAGAAGATTTAAAAGGCAATCCAGGAAAGACTATGATTTGCTATAAAAATTCAGAAGTGCCTAAGTGCCCTGATCACATTCCAAGGGGAACTTTCACACTTACAGAACTAAGCTTCACTGACTATCCCTGGAAAGGGACCTGCTTTCCATACCACTAATGATATAACCCTACTTTTACCCTGGCATCTCTAAGAGATATTAAACAAGTCCTTGGCAGCACAGTGTTGAGGAAGACAGCTATTACAGAGTGATTATTATACAGCTGCAAAACCTACTGAAAAGGGCTTTTACGTACTATGGTATCTACACCATTGCAACACTCAACTTTTTTATTAATATTCTACACTTACACCTGTGTATATGTACAAACACAGCAAGCTACAGCAATTGATGTGGTTTGGTTTTGGTTTTTTTTCATGAACTAATGATGTTTATAGTCTTACAAGTTTTTCAACAGCAACAAGCACAGTATTTCAAAAATCGCATGTCAAATCTACCATGCCTCTGGGAGGACAAATCAGTGTGTTTTACATCTGCAAGTCTGAAAGCACAACTGTTAAGCATATTATAATCAACAGGAGGAATGCAGAGTACATCAAAGGGAAAAATAAAACTCAAAGTAGATAACAACCACTTTCTTCTTTTCTGGAAAACACACTAAGATGCTGAAAATTGCTCATACTTAAATCACTATTAATTAAAATAAGCCTTAGCTACTCCCCTACTCCTTTTCCTCTCCCTGATCCCCCAAAAAAAGACTAAGAAAAAATTGAAATGTCTGTGTATTGGAAACTAACAAAACCTCCAGTTACTTGCATTTAGAGGGGAATTAAATTTCTTTGGTTTACACAATGGTGGAGCTTCACTTTTGAGAACTTTTTTCTAAAGGTACTTCAAAAATATGAATTTTCAATACAAAATTTTAGAAGAAAATGTTTACTAATTGCACAGAGACAACAACTTACATGCCTCCCTTGTATGTAGAACTTTTTCCAGCAAAGTAACTTCCCCCCCTGTACTTAACCAGCCACGTTTTTCTCTGTTCCCACTTACCCACACGAGCAGATTTATTATTTTTAAAAATTTTTAAATTTTTTAAGTGCCTCTTGACTCAGATACGAAGTACAGGAGTTTATTGCTTGCCACAGAACTGAGCTTTATCTAGATCATCCAACAGAGCTCCCAGTTTCCACAAACTATTACTTTTTTTGCCACCACTTTTTTTCTCTAGAGAGTTTTCCAGCAGCATCACACAACTATGTGGTCACAGACATATCTGTCAGACAGATGAATGATCCCAGGGAGCAAATCGGACTTCAGGTACAATATGGAGAGTGGGAATATTCCTACACATGCAACAGGGCCATGTCCCACTACCTCCACCCCAGGCTTCCCAGGATCCATAGGCATCAGCCAGAGGGACAGGACATGGCTGCTGTTAGAACAGAAGAGGCTCGCAGATGCACGAGGCCATCAGCTAGTTGGTTTCCTCATTCTGGTTCATCATCTGTATGGAGGGGACCTGCCATGTAACTCCAAGGTTGTGGAGCTCCAGCTTCTCTTGAACATCTCTACTTGTTTATTTTTTTTTAAATTCTCCAGAGATTTTTAAAAATTGAGTAAGAGACTGAGTCACAGTCTGATCTAGTTCCTGTATTCTAAAGATTAATACAAGTGGCAAAGAGCCACATTAACATAACAACAGCAAAAATCAATCCATCATGAGATAGAATGCACTAAATTCAGCCTTAATGCCAACTGTGACCTGTTGTATCAGTTTTCAATTTTATATAGGTAATTGTTACAAATCATACTACCCCATCTCCTACATTCTTTGAAGAAAAAACAAATTCTAAGCAATTTAAATGAAACAGATGGTTGATAAATAATTCCCTTTTCCACTGATAGATAGCCTTTTTCTAAGATCCTTCTTGGAAAAAACTTCACAACAATTGTCTTGAAGTACTGTGGGTCAACAAAATCAGAGCTCGTCAGCATAGAGACAATGCAGGGAAGGGTGAAGAGGAACAAGGTGTATTAAAAAGAATATCAGACCTAGGTGCTATTTGCAATATGAGTACAACATACCAAACAGTATTTTGCATGCAATAATATACATGCACATTCTGCAAGAGTTGCTATCTAGTATAACTTCACGGTTTAGAAAGCTCTTTTGTGCCACCCTTGAAGTCATTGCATTCAAAAGGATGGAAACAGGAGTGAAGAACACCTTTAAATTGCCTTTCGCGATTTCTTCTAGTCCAAAATTACAATTACTACACACTTTATAAGCCTGCAGCTAGTTTTAGTAAACTGCTACTTACAGTGCTTGCATGAGAGCCAACAGATGAAAGCGGTGAGTGAGAGCTCTCATTCATTGCTGCTAGCAACCCACTGCCTTTCTGATCCCTTTCTTCAGAAACAAAGATTAGGTAGGGGGAAATAAGGTAAAGGGTTATTTTTAAAAGTCCGTATTTATAAATCACCATCCAGGAGCTGGCTGAGTTGAGCTCTTATTAGTTGCCTCTCATCTCCCACTTCTGTTTCCATAGAAACCTTGCAGCAGCATCGCCTGCCTCACTATCCTGAAGTCTTCAGCTTCAGTCAATGCCTAACCTGGCTGGGCAAGCAGACAGAGGGTAACGGCGGCGCCACTTGAGTGCTGAGGTCCACAATGCCTACCACATATATATATAAAACAGAGAAGTCGCTTCTACCATGTCACACAGACTGGGATAGAAGGCTGATCCAAATCCCAGCTGCTTCCCTTCTCTCCATCACCCCCAGACAGATGCATACGTGGACTGGGATGAAGGACACACCTCAGTCCTCATTAACTAAAATCCAAAAAAAGGTTGGAAAATCAGTTATATGGTGGGAGACTGATCTGCATAATCAGCACAGTGAAAGGCAGCCAGCTGCTAAGCAGGAGACTTCCCCAATTCTTGCTCCCTTTTATAAAAGTGCAGTGGACAGTGTGGGGAAATGGATTTAGAAAAAAAAAGAAAAAAAAGATCAGTATGAATATTCAGAAATAAACATCTGTACTGTGAAAAAACACACTTGGAAAGTCTTCTGGCAATGGTATTTCTCTACTTTAATTAGTTCATCTAAGAGGAAGAACACTCTTTCTAGACTCAATCTCCTTATAGGAGGAGGTACTAGCAATTAATTTTTAGTTAGTTAGTTATATGGTCTGCCAATGAATAATCACCTACATTTGTTTCCCCCACTTTTACCTCCTGCAAATTCTCTTTCACTTTTACCCCAAATGGAATACACCAAAAAAAGTGACATTTTGAGATGGCAACTACAAGTCACCAGGTGACCAGGTGACGAGTCAAAGGCAAGAGAAGGTGCTATGCACTGCAGGTTGCCTAAAGTGACTACTGAAAACACCAAGATGGTAAATTCCTCTGATGAAAAGGAGAAGGCACCTTCAGCAAGTCATTCAGTGTGGCTTTTCTCTGCCAACCCCAGTTAATCTCATTTCAGTTTGAGTAAATTGTTCTTAAAATAAAACTCACCTTCTCTGAAGCACACATGATAAGGAAGTGGGTTATGGAAGCAAAAACACAATATAAAGACTGATACCAACATACTAACAAACAAGGGAGCCTACAGAAATAATGCTGAGTAAGAGGTGGCAGAATCTATCCTGTGGAAATCCAGCGAAAAGAGGGACTATAGGACTATCTTTACACATCTGAGAATTACCGTAATAATACCTGAACATGATTCCTTCTCTTTGTACTTATTAGTCCCTGCAGACAGTTTTTGTTCAAGAGATTTTCCCACAGTGTGCCAAATCTCCCAACAAACCAGAAGCAATAGATTTGGCTTTTTAATTTTTCTAATTTTATTTTTCCAATGCATTATAACCTCCAATTCTGTATGAAACATGTACCTACTAAAAAAATCAAACCATGCGTTACAGAACAGATTTGAAATTTTGGTGGGTGTGGGAAGGTCTAGAGGTTATGCAATAAACATGAATAATGTGAAAATATACGAATATACACCCACAATGCGTAAGTTAGAGATACTCTTTATCTACTGTTTTTAATGAAATGCTGAAGTATACTGACAATCCAAATGTGTACCACAGTGCAAGAATACATTTGCATAATTGGTTTTTATTATTTCCAGAGTTGTGGAGGATTTCTAAAAATAAAGAAAGTATAAGGAAAAATATTCCTTTTTAAGTGAATTTTATGGACATGGAAGGTGAGAACTTAAAGGAAAAAGTGTCAGTTGTGTGCAATAACAGGTTTGAACCCATATGCTGCACACAGATAGCAGTGATCACAAGTTACTCTTCAGGAAGACTGTTATTTTCTACAATATCCGTACACATTTATTTACGTCAACAAAATTTTGTGTCCAAAACACTTATTAGTTCTTTCTTCCAAAAAGCAATTTTCTACAACCATGCACTTCAACATACTGGTAAATAATTCGTTTGCCAATAAAACTTTTCAAAGGTATAATTTATGGGGCAATAATACTCAGTATTATGGATTATTATTTTTTTTTTAATGTCTGCTTCATTTAACGGAATATTAAGTGTGAATTTGGTTTCTCATCACAGAAGAAAGAGCACAGTCTGCTCATATCGGCCTTTCTGGTGTGAAACAGAGCAGGTTCTGACTGTTTCATTTGACGGAGAAACTTACAGTGCCCCAACCACACTCACCTTCTTTCAATTTGCCATGTTTCATCAGTGATGGAAACCAAGGTTAGTGCTATGGTTAAATGGCAAAACAAAGGCTGGTTCAGTTTCCGAGTTCATTTTTCAAATCTACAGTTTCCAGCTGATGGCCAAGTAAAACTCTTGGAGGCCACAGTTCTCCACTCCCAGATGCAAAGGCCCTGTCCCAATAACAGGAATTTAGATCTTTAAGAAGATATTAATCAGTGACGAAAATGATTGCTAGACAAGCTATTTGTAGAGATCACATTGCTACATATGAAGTACAGTAGTTGATGTAGCAAAATTTAAAAATTTAACACCCAATGCTGAGAATAACCCTACAAAAATTGATTTCTTCAGAGTCAAGTCAATGCCATCAGCAATGAACACATTGCCACCATTTTCTGATGCCGCAGGTCCAGAGGAAGATGACAGCTGCTATTGAAGATAAAGATGATTTTGTGGAATGCTTGAGGAATTACTAGCAAGAAATGAAAGCCACAACTTCTACTTCTTTAAAGGAGAGGGATGGAACCCATGTAATCAATAATAGCAGACTGAATAAAAGCCAAAGAAGCTAAAGGAAACACCTTGATGGGTTAGAGAAAAACCCGCAGAGGAAGAGACTTCTCTGGAAAAGGTAACCTATCAATTTTAGTAGTGCACTTGCGATTTAATCCCAGGGTGGTACACTGAGAGCTTTGACAATTGCATCTGGAATTCAAGGGGTTCGCCATTCTCTTTCAGGTTTAAGGGAATAAAATCTTTGTCTAAGAGACTGACATACAGACTGAACCAAATGTTTTTTTGCAAGAAATGGCGTTACCAGTCTGGAGCAAGAAACACCATATATCAGACCCCTTTCAAAATACAAGTGCAGAGAAAAAAGCATTCTAATCACAGTGCTGACACTCAAAATCACCAAGGCAGGCAGCTTTTGCTCCAGAAAGGATAGGAGAGAGAGGGACAGAGTGGTGTGCCAGAACTGCTTTTCCACAAGCTCTATTTTAGCTCCTTCAGGAGCCCTGGGACTGCCCCTGCCAAAAGGGCTGACCTGTCCTCTCTAGTCTGGTGCTACCTTACAGCTGCCTCTCAGGTGCTGACACCGGGGCGTGAGCAGCCATGCAGTCATCTGGATCAGGTGATTGATCTGCCTGAAAACCAACCCTACCAGTGAAAGAAAAGAAAGATTAGTTTTCAGTTGATCAGCAAGCTTTAGAAGTCATTGCTTCAACAAAGAGGGGGCAGGACTGGCTGCTTTCAGTGGCATCGCTGGCCCGGGTCAGCTAAGCTCCTTCAAAGGCTCTTGCTCACTCCTTCATGCACACAACCACCATGGCATGACCCTGCATGAGGTGGTTCCCTATAACCACCTGTGTACACACCCTTTCAAGAGGTATTTAGTTTAGTGGAGGTCAATTTAGCTCACAACTCTGAGCCAGGTTACCCTGGCTGCCCAAAAGGTCTCCAGCCAAATGGATGGAAACTGCTTCTTCTTTGCATTTTGCAGAGAGAATGACATGTCACCCCACATCTGGGTCCTGAAAATATTTTATGTAATCAGTCAATAGTATCATCGGGATGATTGAAGATGATTAAATTGATAGAGAGAGACAAAGCGAACTGCTCCCGTGCAGACAGGCTCTGGCAGAATCTATTGATTTACAGCAAACAAAACAGTATGGGAAACAATATTCAGACAACCTTGAAGGTTTATTCTTATTTCCACTTTATCTCAGCAAAATGGATGCTATTGAAAGCTGTAATTTTCACAAACTATAAATTGACCACTCACGCACATTATATAAATAAACGTAGCAAAATTAATCTTAAAGATTATGACAGAAGGTGTAAATATATCAAGTAAACAATAGGAGAGGTACCAAAATTAAGGTTGATCATGGATTCAGAATTGTACCTTATGATGCTGTGTTTAATTGTTTAATTTTTCAACTACCTTTCCCCGTTTTTTTGGGGGAGGTGTGTTTTTTTCTTTGATAGGATTCCTAGCTCACTAAGCATAGAGGAAGATTGTACTGAGTGACAGATTATTTAATCCAAATTACTTCATTCTCAGGCATCTTTAACCTGCAAAGCTATAAGCAGACAATAGTAAAGATGGGAAAGATGTCTAGTGGAGAAGAGGGATGACATAGTGATCATACCTGGGTCAACCCACAAAAGGGTTTATGCTATTACTCCTCAGCATCAAATTTAAAAGTCCTCCTTTGCAGGTAAAATAAAAATCACCTGAGTCACGCAGTCCCTCTTTCCACCTTTAGTCAATGAGACATTCCAAGAGTGAGACAAGAACATGAAGTCCTGTAGAAAGTCAGACACTGAGGTATGGCAAATTATACCAGGAAATTAATAATAAGAATAGATTAAAAGCATTAGACCTAAAATAATACAAATGCATGTCTGATGCCAAACAGTGACAGAAAAATACACGGTGTTTGTTTGTGAGAGAGGATTGCCCCCAGCTTTTGCTCCAAGTAGGTGACTCAGTTGTCCCAAGTGAAGGGAACAGGAGCCAAGGGCTTTCTTCCCCAATGAACCACTGATACTTCACTCGCCATTTGTGGCCAGGGGCATGAGCAGGCTGGGTAAGCCAGACCTCCTCTGGCAACTACCTTATTTGTTGTCCCTGACACGTGATCAGCACCAAAGCTGCCAGAAAATTCAAACAGGAGAAGGTAAAAAAAAAAAAGTCATTTATAATCGGTCCATACTGTTTACCTGTGTATGACCTACCATATCCTGGTATGGTGTAAAAAACCACTAAGTTTAAACTATGTACCTTCCAGAAATTTATTCATACACCATTTGGCTTCAGCCAAAATTCAGCCAGTCATGGGAACTATTTTACATGTCACAGCTTGCTTACTCTGGGTACGTGTGAGAGAACATGCATACATCTCATGAAAAGTAGGAGGGAGAGAAAAAAAAAATCTACCTTTATAATTAGGTACTGATTTATACATTATATTATGAAAAATTATTCGACTTCTCTTCTAAAAGAGACTATTAGTAAATCTTGTTAAAAGAGTCTACAATGAATATATCCAAAATATGTGCATGTTATCAGCAAGATTACATACAAACCCATGCATTTAAAAGAGAAAAAATACAGGTTTCTCCACTGTTACACCTTTATTTCAAAATCTGTACTATAAATTAACTGATAAGGCAGCTGTTGACAAGAATAACGATTAATTTCATTTGCAGATGACCATTGATTAAAGTAAGCTTATAAATATTTCCCATTTTCCTGGAACAATTTGCAATTTGATGGATCTGACTTATATAAAGTTGCATAAATAGGAAGTCTGCAGCAGAAACTGCAATACCAGCAAAGGAAACTTGTTTCATAAACTGAAGGGAGTCCCCAAAAATGCACTGATGGTTTTTTTTCTCTCACTTTTTTACTCCACAGGGTTGGTAGTGACATTTTGCCATTTAATCAACACTCTTGTATTACGTACTACTTGAAATACAAAGACTTAATGTCTGAATTCTCTTCAAGTGTAATTCTGGAGCTGTGAAGAAAATATTTCAACTATCATACTTGCATTTTAAAAGACCAAAATGTAATAAGAATAAGGACATAATGTGTGTCCTGACCCTACAAACCCTTACTCCAGAAACAATTTCTGCATGTGTATGCAGAAACCAAGTGTGAAAAAGACCATAGCCATACGCACCCTTCAACAGAATTTCTTTAATCATTGTGCTATCAAATTAATTTTTTTCACCACATTAAAGAACTAGCCATTTTTCCCTGACATTTGTAGAAACAGCTAGTGAGCACTGAAATACCATCACAGTCACAATAAATCACTTCTGATGAGTATTTTTAAATGTTTTTCTAAGACATTTCTCTTTCAAAAACATTTAACAAACAAGGTCTTTTTCCTTGCTCATACCTAAATTAATACAGAGATATATCTCAGTAGGTCTACTTCCAAGAGCACAGGACTAGTTTAACAATTTTTTATTGTACAAAGTAGCCAGTATATGAACATGGGACTATTACAAAGCACCTTTACAAGAAGACTGTCCAGGTTAGTTCTGTAACTAGCATCTCAGACCATGTTTAGCAATAGCTACTAATAATTGTTACTCTTAAAAGCCCTGAAGCAGTAGCGTTATTGTGAACTAACCCCAAGGAACTGCCTCTGCAAATTCTGCTATAAATCTGTTGCTGAAAAGCAGCTCGGTAGTTCCAGAGACCTTTGTAAATTCCATCTCTTTGAGAATTTATTCCAGTAGCAATTATCATCTACAGTGAATACTGGGAAAAATCTGTCACCGCTGTAGATTTAAAATTTAAGAATTCACCTCAGGAAGACTAAAAATTGGCTCAATGGGCTCAATTAAAATACTAAGGCTCACTCTAGCCTATTATTGAAAATAAGCTATGAAAAAGCCAGGCTCCCGGAAATACTACTTTTTCTTCAAGTACACTAACTTAAAAATACATATAATTGAGGAATTATTTTTGCTCCACATGTGCTTAGCTATACTGAATTCTATTACAGCAAGCTGTTCCTTACATTTTTAAAAAGCAAGTTTGGGGGCTTTTTAAGCAATACATTTATAACACTGTCAAGTACTAAGATCAACAATTGATCTGACTTTTCCCTCTGTAGACTAGTAAATGTGTGGTAGTCAATTTAGTAGAAGCCATATTAACATCCAGCTCCATATAGTTTTATCTATTTCTTATTACTCTCTCTTTAAACAAACAAAAAACCCACCACCAAACAAAGAAAAAAAAAAATTGCTTCTATTATTGTATATTCAGCATCACATTTGCTCGGTGTATGTACGAGATGAATGACTACCAGCAATTTTAATGCAACAAAATTATTACTGCTCATATTATGAAAAAACATTTTATACTCTCCATTACCTCTTACTGAAAGAAATTCTAATAAACATGAAACACTAAGCACCATGAAAAACCACACAAGGAGTACATGTCTAAGAGTAACAAATATCTGATATTACTTGAATACAAGGAACTTGTCTAAGAAACTGGGAATCTCCTACGGCCAAGCTACGCTTTATTTGACTGCAAATACTTTTACAGTTAATAATAATGAAGTGGCCGGCAAACAGCATAAGAAATCGTATTCCTGACTTTTTAATTTCTGTGCAGAATAAACAAATTCATAATTGATCGATTACATATTCAAGCGGGGAAGCACAACGCCAGCCTTTCATTGTCAAATGACATACAGTCTCATCACCAGAGAGCACAAATGAAATGCTAATGGCAGAGAAGATGAATGCCAGTTTCCTTCACTTTGCTCCAAGTTTCAGTGGCTCTCTACAATAAAAGATAGCTGTTTGTGGAGACTGGCTTGTTCCATACCATTAACTCAGAACAAAACATATTTTTAGTGGGACAGCAGTGTTTACTTGTAAGAACTGATGAATTGTACACCACCATTTATCACTTGTAGACAAAGACATTCAGGCACAATTTTGGACATAAATCAAGGTACATGCTCCTAAATAAAAAAGGGATTGCTTAAGTCCCTAAAACTGCATAGATTGAGGTCAGATTGGCCATAGCAACCAAGAATGGTACTTAGGCCTCCAGTAAGACTTAGCAACCAATAAATGAGCTCAGATCTCTTTTCATCTCCACTGGTGTGAAAGCCAAAATTAAAAAGATTAGATCACGCTGCACCCATCACAATAGACTTCACAGTGAAAAAGTCATTTCTAGCCTTTGATTCACATCAAATAAATAACATTCATCCCTTCCATAATGAACAACTTTCAAAGTAAATTGAATCTCCATAGTGCTGCTTTCCCTTGCTGCACCATATTTACATAACAATATATCACAGGAAGCTCAGAGTGGGTCTCGCAAATGGAAGACCGAGTATAACACGTCTTTAGCGCCGATTACACTATATTCAGCTTTAAAACGCTTACCGTTTAAACGTAATGCACTGCAGTTTATAATAAGTAATAAACAATGCCTGAAATCTTGCGGTATGAAACTTTCTCATTATTTCAATATGGAAATTTCATAGTAAACAGCTCCCTCCCCCTTCCCTTTCCAGTCCTTCCATTTGAGGATATTCAGCAAATCCTACTTTCCAGGAGTGCTGGTGATACTATCTGTCTAGCATTTCCAAGAAAAGGGATAGGACATTATTTCATTTTTACTGCCTCTTTTCGCACCGTAGCGATTCTCTTTTATATATATTTTCAAGTACCCCAACAATTCTTTTTTAACATTCCAAACGCATTGGTAACTTACTACTCCAGCCTCACACAAAGCATTAGGTATTGCTGGTTTTGCTTTCCCTAGAGCAGTAGTTATTTGTAAATAGGTGAAGCTGATCACAGCTGCTGGAATCTAACACATGAAATCAGAAAACACATCCAGCAAAATGTTTGTGTTGTATCGTCACTGTATGCCCTGTATTTCCCACACTCCATTTGTCATTATTAAAAATGGATCTTCATTCTCTTCCTACTGCAGGTTGCATAAACTGACATTTAAAGGAAAAGGTTCGAAAGCAATATATTGAAACAAAAATTCTACACCTACATTAAAAAAATAATTTCAGCCCTCTGCAGCAACAACTCATGGAGATTATGCTATTTGAACTCAGCAGGGAACCTCATTAATTTTTAAAACTCTCTGACCCCAGTGCAGTTAAGGGTGTAAAAATAATTACAAATTAGGGTTGAGGGAGCACTGTTTTAATATTGCATGTGCTATCAGCTACACAACATTTTAACAGATACAGATATCTGTTAAAGCTAAGCAGAATTTTAACATACCCAAAATGAATCTTCGTGGTTAATTTTAAAAATGCAAATGTTAGAAACATTATATTTTTAAGAACGTAACTATAGTAGCCACCACTTCCATGGAAAACCCTGCCTGCTTTCTGCAAACATTCTCGTAGCACAAAGCACAGCAATTACAGGTTTAAAAGCTAGTAACAGCCTGGATACAGCAGTAAACTAAAATATTCGATAACAAGGCACATTTGCAACCTAACAATTTCTAACTTATTTAGCAGGCTATAAAATACTTGGCTGAGGGTATAAATATTCTCTCTTACCTAAAACTTGTCAGAAGAAAGATCCTTCTCCATTGTTGTCACCTCCAGTGCCCCCTCTTGCCACCATGGAGATTGGTTCTGCTATGTTTATTGCTCTGCGCCTCAGTTACAGCCGTGACACTAATCTGCCTGCACAGACCAGCAAAGGGGTGCATGTGAGTGTCTGTGTCTGTGTCTCTGTGTGTGTGTGTGCGTGTGTGTGTGTGTGTTGCGTGCGTGTGTGAGAAACGAGAGCCGGCTGACTTCAGGACTGGGAACCTAAACCTCAGGCCAAGTCAAGGCTGAATGAAAATGATCAAAGCTCTGTCCCTCATCAACAGAGTAGACAAGATTTCTCTCCCCCCTCCCNACAACAGGGCATATTCACACATCCTTGAGTTAATTAAACCATCTCTTTTCAAAAAGTTTACTTTTTAAATCAATGTTGTACCCAGTCCCATGCCAAGACAAGAGATAACTAGAATAGATAGAACAAGATATTTCCTTACTAAAAACCCACCCAAACAACCCCTCAAAAAACTCCTAAAACCACATCAACCCCCAAAACAATACACACCCCAAAATGTTATGACCATCAATAGACTTTTTCCCCTTGGTTCCTTAAGAACAGTGCTTTAAGCAGCCAGACTACATTACAGACATTCCAGTTTGAAAATTTGCTTGTTAGCAGGAATTTATATTTATCAATTTTTTTCATCAGCCTACATAGATTTGGACCTACCACTTTAAGTGCTGATCCACAGGAACTGCTTGTTTCAAAGGGCCATAAGTAAAGTAGCTGGATGAAGAAAAACCAGTCAGGACTGCCCCTGTCGCTTCAGCCTGCCGTGCATAGTTTTCTTCCTTGGAATNAGTCATTAGGGATTCCCACTAAAAAGCCTCTAACAGAGGCAGACCTTCACCAGATTGCTAGTGCCTGCCCAGCAGTCCGTGCAGAATACAGGTAGCTATTGTTCCTGAGACAGATATGTAGCCAGCCACTCAGACTCTGACAGATCTCAACAAACCAGTGAGCCTGCCTTCAGTTTAACTCTTTATTTACTAGCGCTTCACTTTTTTTTCAAAGGTCTCCTTTTGCTCTGAAGAGGGAGGGGCAGGGAAGGGGAAAAAAAAATCAGTAAATTGTTCTGATTTTGTTAAGAAAAATGTTTTTGGTTTCACATACATAGGCAGTAATCCTATGCAAATTTAGCAGTACTGATTTTCATTTTGAGATCTCATTTAGCCTGGTGTTGGACAACACAGCAATAGCACACTTCAGGAGTAAAACAGGATTCCAATTCTGTAAGGTAAATAATTTCTGCTCTGCCTTCCTCCGAATTCTCATAATTCATGAGGAAATAAAAGAGTTGGAATAGACACCGTGCATCTTTACTCAAATATTCCAGTTATTAAGAAACAGAGCAATTTAGTGCAAATGCATCAGTAGTTTTTCCACCAGAAATCAGTTTTCAGCATTGACTGGAAATGAAGTTAACATCTCCATCAGAAAACTGAGCTAGAGCAAGTAGATAGTTAGCCAATTAGTTGGCATAAGAAGCAGCAAATACTCATTTCAGTCTTGCAGTAGTTTTATATTTTGATAAGATTTTACTCACACACAAAAAAAGGGGTTTTTTATTTTATATGTCATGGAGTTTAAGAATTTTATTAACAAAGACACAGTCAATGAGGCTGTTAGAGAAAATATCCTGACATTTACGCTCTGTGTTTGACTTTTAGGAAGTAATGTGTTATTATATGAAAAGCTAATGATTCTGCATTCTGTATAAATATCGTATAAGTTCAGCCCAGATGTAGACTTCAGCTTTAAAATACGTTTTCCCCTTATTCTGTTTAAGTGGATCTTCATTTCAAGCAGGTTGGAGTAGGATGAGTATGTGCATGGATATACTTGCCTTAGGGTGGGTGGGTTGGATTGTCTTAAGGCAGTTTTAAGGTGTAAAGGATGAAGATTACAAGAAAACTTTTCACAAGGCCATAAAATTAGATTTATAAAAATGCAGGGTTTTAAAAAAAGTCAGACTGCTAACACACGTGCAAATTAGAGACATGATGTGAAAAACAGTATTTTAACCTGGAAGAACCTATCAATTCAGAGAAGCCTCCCTACCCATTCCATAAATAATCACTTTATCAGCAACTTCAAAGCAACGTGTTAAAAAAAACTGCATGTGATTTGTTTTGAAAGTTCCCAATGGTCACTTTATAGCATTTCAAAGCAATCCTTTCTACATGTTTGAGAATTTAATTACACTCCTACAAAAATGCCAGCCGTCTAGTGCCTTTCAAAATTCTTCCAGTGCAGCAAGGAAACAAGCAGACAAACAGGAAAGCAAATCAGTGCTATTCAGTGTAACGCTCCCTGTGTGGCAGAATACCTCTAGACTATCCAATGCATTTTAAAGACCCAAGACTCTACATTCACAAGCACTCTTGCTGTTTAATTCCATAGTACCTCGTTCATGTCATTTGGAAAATGAGTCCTTAAGGACAGAGACATCCATTGGACTGTACCTTTCATCATCAGTGTATGTAAATGCCTGGCACTATGTAGGAAAAAAGCTTTTAATTCTACATATATTTACAAATTCATAGTATTACTAAATAGAAAGATGACTTACAAATTCTGAAGCATTCTGCACGAGTTTCCTTTCTGTTTTGAGCAAACTGGTAACAAACTGTTGCCATTAAACTGAATTAAAAATTGCTGGGAAATATATGCCAGGCAGGTCCTCTGCTGCTAATGCGGAGTGTGGAGGAGCTGCCCCAGATCCTCCCAGGTGACAATGTGACCATGAAGCCATAACACTAAAGGGCTGTGGAGTACTTGTTACTGCCTGTAAATGTCCACCCTACCCAGCACATGCATACAGCTGTAAAATGGAGAACACTGATACTGTGCTGTGGAAAGAGTGGTCTCAAGCTCCGCCGAGGACCATGTGACAAGCTCCTCAGCACAGTCATATTTGATTTCAACCTCTGGTTAGGCCTCACTCAAGGTAATAATCTGGGATATTTCACCCTCAACCAAGCCTCCCACATGTTTTCCAGTGCCGAGTTATCCTGGTACGTCCTCATCGGCTGCTAGCTCAGTATCTATGCAAACTTCACAAACAACACAGCATTTATGGGAGGACGAAATAACAACTTTCTGCAGTGAGCTCATGTTGGAGCTGAGCACCTTGTGAGGAGACAGAAGTTGGCACTTGCCGTGAGGGCATGACCTCCTCCTTGGAAACCCTCCTTGCTTTGAATGGAGGGATCATCAGGCCACATCCACGAGGGAAAAAACTTTTGCCAGGTTTCGGGACAAGAGTGGAGAGACATTTTCTGCCCAAAGACTTTCTGCACTCTCTGGAGATCACCTTTGAAAGAGCAGATGGCCACTCTTCCTAGACAAGTCTACCCCAAGCCACTGGTAATAGATGCCTTGCTCTAAAGTACAAATCAGGTACAAATTATGTAAAGGGTGATGTTTGTTTATACTGATTTGCACTAGTTGTTTTTTTTTTTAAACAACAAAACCCACACAGTCACAGAGGGGGAAGTAAGAGAGGGCAGCTTAAGGGGGAGAAAAAGAAAAGCCTTTTTACCTTCTGTTTTTTTAAAATTACACAGCTCATCTAATAAAAGCAGGTATTATGGGCACAACATTGGATAACTAGTCTCACATACCATAGGATATTTGAACAGTTTGAATTGATTTCCCAAAAGGAGAGCATAAAGCAAGCCACGTATAACAACCCTGTGTCTGAGAAATTTGCTTGGGAACAGACTGCTGGAGTCATTTCTTTCAGCTAAACCGCACAGCCCCACTTTGGTGAACAAAGCCACATACCAGTATCACGTATCCATTTTCCCTTGGAGATTCCATTTTAATGATTCTTTAGTAAATACCTTTGTATTCAGAAATTATTCATATCAGATATAATAAGAGCACAGTGTTTCAGTAACTATGTTATAGAGGTGAAATGAACATAATGTATTCAAGTATGTAACCTCAATTAACCTTTTGCCTCAGTTTGTAGACAAACCTATCTATAAAAAGTGAGCTCTCACCGTTATCAAAAAATCAGTTTTACAACTTCACATTGTTTACGGCTAGTTCCCTATATAAAGGAATGGAACATGAAGAGATCTTTATGAGCTGCAATTCAAACTTATTCTTGATCTGTTATTCTTGATCTTCATTTCCTTAATATAAAAACTACTGTAAAATGTCTTATGAGAAAGCACCAGCTTTATATAAATGTGCTAACTAGACTTTATCTGTCTCAGAAAATACTTGAAAACATAAGATAGCAAACATAAATATATAAAAATATTTAGACTGGAGCCAGTGCCTGTTTTGCTTAGGATGTAGGCAAGTACAGCATGCAGTTTAGAAAAGAACTTATGATTAACATATGTTCAACTATGTTTGTATGCTGTGATATAAAACAACCAGGAACTACAGTTGGTAAAGGATCTTTAGCCTTCACAAAATTTTATATATATACTATTCTTGAAACAGCTTTTCTTGCTTTTCTTTAAAATGCTGTGCTGAAGAGCACAACTTTC